>CANUEX010098787.1:0-16625 GCA_948099535.1 Jatropha multifida
AATGGTTGAGGTTGTATATATTAAGTTTGTAAATTCATTAAGAGTTGTGATTAATTAAGTAATAACATCTTATTATATTTTTTGTGTATGATTGTTAATAAATATTTCTTGGAATGAATGTTATAATATCATGATAGAACCTAAGTGAATTGATGGATATTTAGAAGTGCTTGTGATTTGTTGGATTGAATTGGAGTTTTGGGGTTTGGAGAATTTATGTTGGAAGTGTAAATATTTTCTTTGTATGGCAAGTCAATTTTTAGGGGAAACTCTTGCGAATTTTTCATAGGAATTTCCTTAAATATTATTTTTAAATTTTAATTACTTGCCTCCTTATGGAAACTTAGCCACTTCTAATATATGATCTAGAGTAATAAGTGAGATAAGACGGTGCCTCGGCACCAAATGTGGCATTCATCGTCTGGTCCTTCGGGATTGGGCGGTGGGTGTTACAACCCTTCTCTCATAGCAAAAATTCCAAACCTCTTACTTTTTCATTTTCTAGGGATTGATCCTTGACATCTGCATTTGAAGCATTGTTTTGAAGTTTTAGCCGCGACGATTGGAAGCTGCTATCCCCTTTTGAACTTAGGGGCCTAAGTTATTATCGGAATATTCAGATCCGACCTGGATTGATGCAATGGCTGATAAACCACTTTGATCCTTTTGATAATCTATTTCACCATAACAACTTTGAGATCTATCCATTGTTCGAAGAGCTCAACATTATTTTGGGCAAACAACCAGAAGTTGGAGAGATCCTAGCTTTGCCCCAGTTGAATACAGACCTTGCTTCACGAGTCTCAGCTATTCTTGGCTTCTTAGCCTATAAACTTCCTGCATATGAGCCTGGAGTCGATGTTGTGCCCCTGCCACCCCTTGTTGACTATTTGATGACCATGGACCATACTAGCCCATTCTGGCCTTCACTTGTATGTTTTTGTGTTCTCAATCAATATTTGCTACTTAGCCGTGTTGATGGATATGACAGCCATAGATTGGTGCCTATAATTGAACAGATGGCTAGACGTTGTATGCTATTTCCTCTTGTCCTCACTGAAACACTGACCTGGCTGGGGAATATGTCCGAGATTCCACTTCGGTTATTGGTCCAATGGGAAGTCCACTTCTATTGCAGATAGATGCATTTTTCTTTTATTATTATTTTTTGTTTTGCATGCTCTAACTTTTGCTTAAGCCACCCTTGCGGGTCTTAACTAGCTTTTTCTTTTATGCTCTAATTTTTGCTTGAGTCGCCCTTGCGGCTTCTCAACTTAATGAACTTCTTCTTTTGTACTCTAACTTTGCTTAAGTCGCCCTTGTGGGTTTTCGATTTAACGAGCTTCTTTTTGTGCTCTAAATTTTGCTTGCCACCCTTATGGATTTTCGAGTTAATGAACTTTTTCTTTTGTGCTCTATTTTTTGCTTAAGCTGCCCTTGTAGATTTTTGACTTAACGAGCTTTTTATTTCTTTTTCTTTTTACTTATGCCTTGGCAGTTATGGGCTTTTAAGAAGTTAAAGGTGATGATTTCACAACCAGACCATTTAATACCCAATTATGTATAGTGAGTCAATGCCCATTGTCAATGTTGCTTGACTGGAGTGACCCTGTAATAGTCTGTTGTTCAATGTCGATAATAGTGACTTATCGGTTTATGAATAGTACCACAAGTTCGAGACTTGGTATTATTTCGGTCCAGAAAAATTACTATGCATGTCTATTATTTTATTTAATATTTTTGAAGCATGTTTGCATGATTTAGGTGGGTAGAAAATATTTTATGAATATTTTTAGAGAATTTAAGTATTTAATGAATAGTGTTTTCTAGTGTAGTATATTAAGAAAAAATTGAGGAATTATTTTTATAGAGTTAATTTAATAAATTGGTGGAGTTAAATAATAATTGGAGGAGAATTATTTGGTGAATATTTAAAGCCTTTGGATTAGAATACCTTGACTTGATCCAAGCCATACACTTGTCAACATATAGTAAGTCAGCAACACTTGGTTTTATTGACTTAGTCAACAAAACTTATCCAAACACTACTTCATCTTCTTCCTCCTCTTCATTTCAACGCCACTTCTCTCTTCCTTCTCCACCATTTTCTCTCAAATTACTAACTCACAAAACTACACTAAATCACCCAATTAATTCATAGTTATGCCATTAAACTTGAAGAATTAAGTTAATAAGGTGGTATTTGGTGATTAGAATCAAAGCAATTTGAGTTTGCTACCAAAATAAGTAAGTTGTGAATTAATAAGTGAAGTTCATAGCTTAGACATGTAGTATATGCACTAAACCATGCTCCATTATTTTTTTGATTATTTCCTTGATTTTAATGGCTATTTTTGCTACTTTGAAGAGCTGGGTGAACCATCCTCAAAGGGAAAGGAGAAAGCTAAGGAATAGAGCTTTCTAAGCTTATCTTAGCTTATATATAAGGTTAGTGCAAGTAATCCTTTCTTTCTCTTTCATTTCTTTAAGTTTTCAATTTCTAGGTTTAAATGTGGTTTTTGTGAATTTCGCATGTCTTTGTTAAATTGTTGGATTTTGGTTGTTTAAATGAGTTTTTGAATCATTTATAAGCACGGTAGAGTGCTTAATTGGAAGGGAAAACAACCCCTTCCTACCACACTAAGAGTGGTTGAACCTAGCTTGGTGAAGGGCCTTATGTTTTCTTTGATTTCTACGTTTGATTTTGACTCTAATAAGTTAGTTGATAAGTAATTTGATGATGGTTTAAACCTCTTTCTTTTATATTAGTGTTTAAGAATTTTTCAAAACTTAAAAAAAGTTTTGAATGTGTAAAAAATGAGTTTTAAGAATAAATGTTTTTAAGTAGAGGAAGGGAAATTTCCTCCCCTTTGATGACCTAAAGAGACCAAACCACCTTAGGGTGTTAAGACCTAATTTTCTTTCTCTAATGTTGATTTTTAAGTATTTATTGCTATGTATATATATGTATTATGAAAGTATGTTTGGAATATAAGTGGGTTTTAATGGTTTTTTATAAGTTGTAAGTTAAGAAATTTTGTAATAATAAATATTAAATTGTGAAAGGTTTTGCTAAAAAATTGTGTATAAGGAATAAAATATTTTATGAATAAACATTTTTGTTTTGGGCTCAAGTATGCATGGTTGAAATATGGTAAGATGAAATTTATTCCGGTAAATGGGCATGCTTGGCTTTGATGCCACTCTGTTATATTATATGTTATGATCATATGCTAGGCCCTGGATGCCTTTCTGAATAAGCGGATGCACTTATTATTAGGTGGCGCTTTCACAGGCGAAATCTATATTTTTGAAATCAAATCTGATTATATTTCTCTCAGTATATGTATGAGCCCTTAATTAAGAATAAATTCTATTTTGTTATTAAGAAAAATGAAAATATATTTGTATTTATAGAATTTTTCTTATATTTGACATACTATGAATTTATTTCTAAGAATGCTCTTATTTATGATTTTTTTGGAACATTTTAATTTGATTTATATACTTTTTGGTATTTTTATATATGAATTAAGAATTTTAAATTATATTTTAATTTTATTGCTTTAGGCAACCTTGTTTATTGCATTAGTAAGTTATTTAGCACCACTGAGTGTTATACTCATCACATTGCTTTTTGTCACGCGAAGGTTAAGAGCAATGGGTGGTACTTGAAGACCAAAGGTGTAGCATCAAAGAAGGAAACTTTACTTTGGGTAGGACATGCATAGAATGTATTTATGGCATGTAGAAAAATATTGTAAGAGGTTGTATACATTATGTTTGTAAATTAGTAAAGTATGTGATTAATTAAGAAATATTATTTTTATGTGAATTTAAAGTGTATGATTATTAGAAATTAATTCTTTCAGTGGATGGCATTATAATATGTTAGAACCTAAGATGGTATTATGTGAACATTTAGAAGTGCTGTGTACCTATCGTGTTGTTTGGAATTTGGAGTTTGGAGGATAAATATTTGGAAGTGCTTTGTTTTTCATTTGTTTGGCAAGTTTCATTTTTAAGGGAGACTCTTGCGAATTTTTTGTAGGAATTTCCTTAAGCTTTTATTTTTAAAAACATATTACTTGCCTCCTTATGAAAACTTAGCCATTCCATATATATATATATATATACATATCTTTAAGATTATTTAGTAAGATAAGATGGTGCTTCGCCACCAAATTAGCGCTCGACATCGGGTCCTCTGGGATTGGGCGACGGGTGTTACATTTAGTGGCATTAGAGCCTAGGTTTAGGTGATTCTAGGATTATGACTAGGGTTGGTAATTTATTTGGTTGGAGTAGGTATGTGAGTGATTTAAGTTAAATACGTGCCATATTAGTCTGTTTGGGAATTTCTCTCTAATGCGAACCTATTGGTCTTTGTAGGTTTCTAATTATGTCTCAACATCTGTCTAATGAGGAGATGGATAGTTATGCTCCTCTAGAGGGTTGTGTACTAGCTGGTGGTGCCGCTGGTGGCATTGTGGGTTCTGATGCAGGGCGCACCTCGACTGCGGGCAAGCCGCTGCAAGTCCTGCGGGGCCTAATCAGGGTGACTGAGTTTAGCAGTTGGTTGCTGCTTTGAGGCAGGTTGCGGGAGCTGTTCCCCAGGGTCCAATCTCACCAACCCCTATTCCAGTCTTTCCCCCTATTGAGAGACTGAGGAAGTATGGTGCTATAGATTTTATGGGTCGGAAGGATGATGTGCCTTTCACAGCAGTGTTCTGGCTCCGAGCTACAAAGAGGATTTTGGAGCAGATGTAGTGTACTCCCTGGGACAGACTGATTTGTGCTACTTCCTTGCTAAAGGAAGAGGCTTATTTATGGTGGGAGTTAGTAGCTAAGGCAGCTAGAGCTGAGGATATGACATAGGGTTTCTTTCTATATGAGTTTCGAGAGAAATTTGTGGGTGAGCTCTATACAGATCAACGGATATCAGAGTTCCTCAAGCTTAAGCAGGGCTGCATGACTGTTTCTGAGTATGAGCGGGAGTTCCTATGGTTGAGTAGGTATGCTTCTAGACTGATTACTTCTAAGTTGGATAGATGTAAATGGTTTAGAAAGGGATTCCATGATGAGTACATGATGCACTTGACATCCCAGCCTCACACCACACTAGCTTCATTGGTGAACGATGCTTTAAAGCTTGAGGTGATTCGGATAGAGAGACAGTCTAGAGGTTAGATGATCTAGTAGGGTAGCCAATATAAGAGGTTTTAGAGTGCTACATCTGAACAGAATTCTAGCGTCCAGTCTAGTAGCAAGAGGTTTAGAGGTGCACCACAGATGGAATTTAGACCAGGTCAAAGATTTGGCCAAGGTACATATGCGAGATGAGCTCCTCAAGCTACATCTATTGCTAGTGGCTAAGGTGTCGCATGGTCAAATATTCCAGTTTGCACCCAGTGTGGTAGGAGACATTCTGGGATGTGTAGAAGAGTCACGAGCACTTATTTTAGTGATTGGTTCGATTTGCCAGGTTGGGAGGCCAACTCCTTATATTCAAAGAGGTAAAGGTGGAGGCCATGGTGATGCACATGGTACTGAGAGTCAGAAGCTAGTTTCTGAGACAGTGGATAGACAGGAGGTTAGAGCACCGGCTAGGGCCTATGCTGTCAAGACCAGGGAGGAGTAGGATGCTTCGGACATCATTGTAGATACTTTCTCCATCTTTGACACTTTTGTACTTGCTTTGATTGATCCGGGCTCCACGAATTCATATATATGCATACATGTGGGTAGACTGGGTAGTATACATGCTGACATTCTAGAGCATAGCATTGAGGTCATTAGTCCTTTGGGTTAGAGTGTTGTGGTTGATCGTGTGTTTAGAGATTGCCCTTTAGTTATTCATGGGTATGTATTTCAGGGAGATTTGATAGAGTTGCCTTTTCGAGAGTACCATGTGATGTTGGGTATGGATTGGCTGTCCAGACACAGGGTTATTGTTGATTGTAGACGTAAGAGGATCACACTTTAGACTTCATTTAGTGAGGAGATTGTAGTTGTGGGTGAGAGGTTGGATTACCTCTCAAATGTTATTTCTGTTACTGTTGCTAGAAAGATGATTCAACATGGATGTGAGGCATTTCTAGCTTATGTATTTGAACCAGCAAAGATCTCCTAAGGTGCAGGACATTCCTATAGTATGTGATTTTCTAGATGTGTTTCCCAAGGAGTTGCTAGGGTTACCTCCTAAGAGAGAGGTTGAGTTCAGTATTGAGGTTATGTCGGGTACTGCACTGATATCTATTGCTCCGTATCGAATGGCTCCTATTGAGTTGAGAGAGTTAAAGATTCAGATTCAAGAGTTGCTTGACAAGGGTTTTATTCGACCTAGTATATCCCTTGGGGCGCTCCAGTATTGTTTGCAAAGAAAAAGGATGGCACTTTGAGATTATGCATCGACTACAGGCAGCTTAATAAGGTGACAGTGAAGAATCGTTATCCATTGCCTTGGATAGATGATTTATTTGATCATCAGTTGGGTGTTAGAGGCATGGATGCGCCTTAGACTGCTTTCAGGACTCAATATGGCCACTATGAGTTTTTGGTGATGCCATTTGGGTTGACTAATGCTCTAGCAGTGTTTATGGATTTGATGAACTGGATCTTCCATCCTTACATGGATCAATTTGTGGTGGTCTTCATTGATGACATCTTGGTGTACTCTCCGACTAAAGAGGATCATGATCATCACCTACGGATAGTTCTACAGACTTTGAGAGATCGACAATTGTATGCTAAGCTCAGTAAGTTCGAGTTTTGGTTGACTGAGATTGCTTTCTTATGACAAGTTGTCTCTGCTGAGAGTATTCGAGTAGATTCAAGGAAGATTGAGGCAGTGCTTGATTAGAGCCATCTAAGAATGTCATAAAGGTCTACAGCGGTTTGGATGGATATTATAAGAGGTTTGTCAAAGGGTTTTCTCTTATTGTAGCCCCTTTGACTAGGGTTCTCTGCAAGGATGTTCAATTTGAGTGGACTGATAGATGCTAGAGTAGTTTTGAGAGGCTTAAGGCGATGCTTACTGAGGCTCCAGTTTTGACACAGCCAGCTCCAAGTATACCATTTGATGTGTACAGTGATGCTTCACATAATGGTTTGGGTTGTGTACTTATGCAGGAGGGCAAGGTAGTTGCTTATGCTTCTCGATAGCTTAAGCCTCATGAGAAGAACTACCCTACCCATGATGTGCAGTTAGCAGCTATTGTCTTCGCTTTGAAAATTTGGAGGCATTACTTGTATGGTGAGAGATTCTATTTGTATATGGACCATAAGAGCCTTAAGTATCTGCTTATGTAGAGAGAGCTTAACTTGAGGTAGCATAGATGGTTAGAGCTACTTAAGGATTATGATTTCACCATAGATTACCATCCGGGTAAAGCTAATGTAGTTGCATATGCACTTAGCAAAATGTCTTTAGTTTCCCTTCGTGCTTTGAATGTTTAGTTATCAATGGCTAGAGATAGTGCCCTTGTAGTAGAGCTTATGGTGAGACCTATCCTACTTCAATGGATTAGAGATGCATAGTAAGGTGACGAGACCATTGCCTTATAGAAAGGCCTAGTCAAAGAGGGTAAGAAGAGGGGGTTTGGGATTGGGGATGACTGCTTATACTTTGGGGATCGGATCTGTGTGCCTAAGATCTCAGATTTGAGGAGTATCTTAGGGGAGGCCCATAGTAGTCCATATTCTATGCATTCAGGTAGTAATAACATGTATCAGGATCTAAGGGTACAGTATTGGTGGACAGTTATGAAGAGGGACATCACGAATTTTGTATCAAAATGCTTGACCTGTCAGCAGGTTATGGCAGAGCATCAGGTCCTATCGGGTTTGCTATCTCTATTCCAGAGTGAAAATGGGATAGGATCACTATGGACTTTGTGGTTGGTTTGCCTACTACACCTAGGAGGAAAGATGCGATTTGGGTCATAGTTGATAGATTGACTAAATCAGCACATTTTCTTCTTATTAGGACCGACTACACTATGGAGCAGTACAAAGAGCTCTACATTGATGAGGTTGTGAGACTTCATGGAGTTCCTTCTTCCATTATTTTTTATAGGGGTCCAAGGTTTACTTCGAGATTTTGGAAGAAACTACACGAGGCTCTAGGTACTAGATTGCACTTCAATACAGCCTTCCATCTATAGACAGATAATTACTCAGAGCGAGTGATTCAGGGTCTTGAGCACATGTTGAGGGCTTGTGTGATAGAGTTTGAGGGCAGTTGGGAGAAGTATATTCGGCTTGTTGAGTTTGCCTACATTAACAGTTATCAGTCGAGTTTATAGATGGCTCCATTTAAGGCTTTGTATGGTAGGAGGTGTAGGACACCTCTATGTTGGACAGAGCTCAATGAGGGTAAGATAGTGGGTCCCAATTTGATCCAAGATACAGAGAATAACGTCAGAGTCATCAGGGAAAGGTTGAAAATGGCTTCAGATCGTCATAAGTTGTATGCTGATCTTAAGAGGAAGGACATCGAGTATTCACTGGGTGACAGAGTATTCTTGAAAGTTTCTCCATGGAAGAAAGTTTTGAGATTTGGTAAGAAGGGTAAGTTTAGTCCTAGGTTTATAGGTTCATACGAGATCTTAGAGCATGTGGGTCCATTAGCCTATATACTAGCTTTACCACCAGACTTGGATCGGATACATAATGTCTTTCATGTATCCATGCTACGGAGATACAGATCAAACCCTTCACATGTTATTTCAACCAAGCCTGTCACCATCAAACCAGATCTGACATATGAGGAAGAACCTATAAGGATACTTGCTGGAGAGGTTAAAGAATTATGGAGGAACCACAAAATTGAGGAGGCTACCTGGGAATGAGAAGACCACATGCGACAACAACACCCTCAACTATTTATACCAGGTGAAATTCGAGGACGAACTTCTTATAGGGGGGAGAACAGTAACAGTCTGTTTTTCAGTGTTGGTAATAGTGATTTACTGGTTTGTGAATAGTACCACCGGTCCAGGACTTGATATTTATTCGGTCCGAGAAAATTACTATGCATGTCTATTATTTTATTTAATATTTTTGGAGCATGTTTGCATGATTTAGGTGGGTAGAAAATATTTTATGAATATTTTTAGATAATTTAAGTATTTAAGTATTTAATGAATAATGTTTCCTAGTGTAGTAAGGAAAAATTGAGAAATTATTTTTATAGAGTTAATTTAATAAATTGGTGGAGTTAAATAATAATTGGAGGAGAATTATTTAGTAAATGTTTAGAGCCATTGGATTAGAATACCTTGACTTGATCCAAGCCATACACTTATCAACATGTGGTGAGTTAGCAACACTTGATTTTGTTGATTTGGTCAACAAAACTTATCCAAACACTACTTCATCTTCTTCCTCTTCATTTCAACGCCACTTCTCTTTTCCTTCTCCACCATTTTCTCTCAAATTACTAACTCACAAAACTACACTAAATCACCGAATTAAACCATAGTTATGCCATTAAACTTGAAGAATTAAGTTAACAAGGTGATATTTGGTGATTAGAATCAAAGAAATTGGAGTTTGCTACAAAAACAAGTAAGTTGTGAATTTTGATTTTGTGAATTAATAAGTGAAGTCCATAGCTTAGACATGTAGTATATGCACTAAACCATGCTCCATCATTTTTTTTATTATTTTCTTGATTTTAATGGCTATTTTTGCTACATTTAAGAGCTGGGTGAACCATCCTCAAAGGAAAAGGAGAAAGCTAAGGAATAGAGATTTCTAAGCATATCGTAGCTTATATATAAGGTTAGTGCAAGTAAACCCTTCTTTCTCTTTCATTTCTTTAAGTTTTCAATTTTTAGGTTTAAATGTGATTTTTGGGAATTTTGCATGTCTTCATTAAATTGTTGGATTTTGGTTGTTTAAATGAGTGTTTGAATGATTTATAAGCACGGTAGAGTGCTTAATTGGAAGGGAAAACAACCCCTTCCTACCATACTAAGAGTTGTCGAACCTAGCATGTGCAGGGCCCTATGTTTTCTTTAATTTCTATATTTGATTTTGACTCTAATGAGTTAGTTGATAAGTAATTAGATGATGGTTTAAACCTCTTTCTTGTATATTAGTGTTTAAAAATTTTTCAAGACTTAAACAAAGTTTTTAATATGTAAAGAATGAGTTTTAAGACTTCATGTTTTTAAGTAAAGATTTTAATGCTTTAATTTAGTATTTTTAGCTTGAAATATGGTATTTGAAAGATGGGAAATTTTCTCCCCTTTGATGACCTAAAGAAGCCGAACCATGCTAGGGTGGTAGGCATGATTTTCTTTCTCTAATGTTGGCTTTTAAGTATTTATTACTATGTATATATATGTATTATGAAAGTATGATTTTGTTTGGAATTTAAGTGGGTTTTGATGGATTTTTACAAGTTGTAAATTAAGAAATTTTGTAATAATAACTATTAAATTGTGAAATATTTTGCTAAGAAATTGTGTATAAGGAACCAGGCTAGGGATAAGGCAGTACCTATGGTTTTGGTAGACAACAAGTCAGCACTGAATGTCTGTCTTCTAAAAGTAGTCAGTTGTCTAGGCCTAATTGCTTAAGATTTTATACCTTTCGATCGACAGTGAGGGCATATGACGATACCCGATAAGATGTAGGTGTGGCCGATCTAGAGGTCACAATTGGGCCTGTAGTCATGACTGTTCCCTTTCAGGTGGTGGATGTCCTGGCTTGCTTCAATCTCCTTTTGGGAAGGCCGTGGATCCATAAGACTAAGGCAATAGCCTCTTCTTTGTATCAGAAACTGAAGTTCCCCCATGGAAATGCGGTGGTAACAATCAAAGGGGACTTGGCAAGAAAATCAGAAATTCCTTCTTTGGCCTAGTTGTTGGAAATTCAACCTGAAACCAATAGTCTACCTACTGTCAGGGTTCTCCTTCAATTGAGTCTAGTTCATCAAAGTAGAAGTAGGTAAAGAGATCTTTCCAATGGATTTCAACCCCAATAGTAATCCTCTGGTAGCTAACATGTTTAGAGCCATGTGTTATTTTCCAAGAATGGGATTAGGGCGCAACTAGTAGGGTATGGCCTCTTTTACTGAGTATCTAGTCGCTAAACCTCCATTTGGTCTTAGATTCAAAACGATAGATGAAGACTAAGAGGAAGTGGAAGATGCCAAGCAGCAGGCAAAAATAAGAGGTGAAACAAGGGACATTCTGATGCGCCTATACTTCAAAACCCTTAATGGTTACTTTATCAGAGAAGGGGAATCTAACCCTTACCACTTGTTTCAAGAACTGTGGTATTGCCCCTTAACCAAGAAACTAATCCTTGGTTTTCAACTTTTCTTTGATGTTAGGCTCTCAGTAGAAGGCCATGAGCCTCTTTTCAAGCTCCAGACTAATTGGGAGGATAACATGGAGGCACCTCTCTTTGACCTTTGCATGATTACTGATCAAGTGGAAGCAGAGCCCACAAACCTCATGCAGCCCATCCAAACACCTTTGTAGAATTGGTATCTAGAGGAGTGCATAGAGCAGTCCACCTTCCTTTTACTAGAACCTAAACTTGAGTCACAAACAAAATTTGAGTCAGAGTCCAGTTCAAAGTCTTCTGAGTCCTCTTTGCCTTCCCTGTCTGAATTAGGGATCTCTTTTTCGAGCTTAATGTAAATGCCAATCATGGCACCTTCATCAATAATAAGAAGTTTCAGTTTTCTTGTTACCTTTTCTCCACCCTCAATGAGATCGCAGGCAAAATAGAAAATGAAAAAGAAAAAGAAACAAAAATGACAAAGGAACAAATAAACATTGGCATAGAAAATGAACCAAAACATACATCTATTATACATGAATGTGAATGTAAATAAGAGTTCACAGAGCTCATCATGCAGGACTCAGATTGTTTCGTATAGACAACCAATGACATGACCAGTATAGATCGATACATTGTTGTTCATAAGGTTCCTACATATGATAACATCAAGCCAGTAAAATAGGAACTCTGAAGACAGAAACCAACGATTTCTCTTAGAATCAAGGAGAAAACAGTTAAATTATTGGAAAACAACTTCATCAAAGCCACTGATTATTTGACATGGTTATCCAGTACAATGCCCAATACCAAAAATGATGGTGAGATCAAAATTTATGTCAACTATTAGGATCTAAAAAAAGCATGTCCCAAGGATCACTTCCCTTTGCCACATATCGACCTGCTTGTTGGCAAAATAGTAGGGTCTAGTGTGATTTCAGTCACAGATTTCTATGCAGGGTATAACCAAACACAAGTCAATCAATTGGATAAGCCAAAGACTTCGTTCATCATAAAATGGGATACCTTTTGTTATAGAATGATGTCATTTGGTCTGAAGAATGCTGGAGTCACCTATCATAGGATGGCCACCACAATCTTCCACGACTTAATGCATAAGAACATAAAAGTACATCTTGATGACATGGTTGTCCACACCAGGGATGGACCAAGCCACTTGATTGCCCTTGAGCAATTCTTTTCTAGACTTCGCCAAAATAATCTAAAGATTAATCTCACTAAATGCCTCTTCGGAGCTCCATCCAGTATCTTCTTAGGCTATATGGTGTTTAAAATAGGAATTGAGATTGACCCTTCAAAATCTAAAGCCATCATCAAGATGCTACCGCTTAAAATAGAAAAGGAGACCAATGGGTTCTTAGGCTACCTTCAATAGGCTACCATCAGGGCTATGTTAGCATAGAGTCCCTCTGATTCTCCAGCCTCCTAGACCTAGGAAGCCACTCCTCCTCTATCTATCAGTGTCAGACAAAGCCATCAGGGCTATGTTAGCGCAAGAAGCACTAGATCTCATAAGGATAATGTTGTTTACTACCTGAGTAAGTGAATGTTGGAAACAAAATTGAGGTATAGTAAGATTGGATCGCTCTGCTTAGCCTTGGCATGGGTCTATACCAAGCTCTGGCATTATCCTTGCTCTTACACCACTCACATCATAACTGACCAGAGTCCCTTGAAATTTCTAATGGAGAGGCTGGTTCTGGATAGTAAAATGACTAAATAGGCTACCATCTTTGTAGCATTTGATATGAAGTTTGTTGCAAAGAAAGAAATCAAAGGTAGTGTGATAGCAGACCACCTAGCTACATCTCCCGGTGATGCTAATGTAGAAAAACATCAGGTTTCTAGATGAGGACATTCTATAGATTTAAACAAATCAACGAAAGATGTACTTTGATGGGGCTAGTAACCAGTGGGGTTATGGCGTCATCGTGGTTATAGTCACTCCAGATGGAGAACAACTACCTTTCACCATTAAGTTGACATTCAAGGTCATTAACAATAAAGTAGAGTATGAAGCCTGTACAGCCAGATTAGAAGCAGCTATAAGTGTTCAAGTTAGACGCCTAATGGTTTACGAAGACTCCATCCTAATAGTCTCCCGGGAACTAAAGAAATGGAATATTAAAGAACAACATTTGGTCACCTACCTCTGACGCCTAGAACAGTTGCTCAACAATTTAAGGAATTGACGTTCCACTACTTGCCCTGAGCTAAGAATCAGTTCACTGACACACTGGCAACTCTAGCTTCCATGGTTGATGTCAGCCCTAACATGGTCATCAAGACCCTAGATATTTAGATTCCTTAATAATCATCCCATTGCTGTAACCTCCAGTTCGCCAATGATAAGCCTTGGTACTAGGATATTCAGATATGGTTGAAAAGAAAGAATACCCTAAAGGTGCCTCTACGTCTTTTAAGAGGACCCTCCGGGAACTGTCGAAAAGTTACCTCTACATGGATGGTATTTTGTCCAAGAGGACATGGAATTAGGCATATCTCAGGTGTGTGACTGAAGAAGAAGCTCAACAGATAATGGAGTGGGTGCATAGTAGAGAGGAAGGCCTTCACATGAACGGAATGGCTATAGCCCATAAGATCAACAATCAAGGTTATTATTGGCTTACATGTGATTAGACTACATTAAATTTATTCAAAAGCATCATAAATGCCAAATTTACACAAAGCTTTAGAAGTTTTCCCCTATAGCTCTTCACCCAATCACCATGCCATGGCCCTTTGCAACTTGGGGAATTGATGTGATTGGCAAAATCACTCCTAAGTGCTTTAATCAGCATGAGTACATTTTGGTAGCCATCAACTACTTCACCAAGTGGGTAGAAGGTACCTCCTATCATGTTCTGAATTCCAAGAAAGTAGCTCAGTTCATCTAGATGAACATTATATGCAGATATGGAGTTCCATTCGAGATCATATTAGACAATGGTTCTCACTTCCAAAAAGAAGTCTCTGTCTTGATAATCAAGTACAAAATTCAGCACCATTGCTCTTCACCATACAGGCCCCAGACTAATGGAGCATTCGAAGCACTGAACAAGTGCATCAAGAACATCCTTTAAAAAATGATTAATAATCATAAAAGTTGGCATGAGCATTTGCCTTTTGCCTTATGGGACTATAAAACCTCCATCAGAACACCATCCAGGGTAACACCTTACTCACTTGTATACAGGATGGAAGCAGTCCTCCCTATCGAAGTTCAGATTAGATTAGCTAGGGTCATGAGGGAAAGTCAACAGCCCGAAACAGAATGGGTCTAGAATTATCACAACCAGTTGAATGCTATTGATGAGAAAAGGCTAGAAGCTCTTAATCAGATTTATAGTTATCAATAGAGAATAATCAGACACTTCAACAATAGAAACTGAGATCAGAAACTTGAAGAGGGTTGTCTTGTACTCAAAGAAATCAAAGCTCCTATGCAAGATCCCAAGGGTAAATTCAAGCCAAACTGGGTAGGCCTATACATACTGAAGAAAATCCTCTTTGGAGGTGGAGTCATATTGCTCAACATAGATGGCAACGAGTTCACCAATCCATGCAACTTAGATAAACTCAAAAGATACATTGTGTGAATGCATTCAGGCATTAGCACCAGAAATATTACTCCCTTATATCACTGTTAAGCCAAACTACGGTGACTTGACTCCCAAAAATATATTGCTAAAATATGGGATACATAGGCAACCTAACCTATGGGTGCAGTCACAATAATAATAAAAATACATTTTTGCCCCTCTCTTCATGAAAATTCTGGATTTTCTGTGTCAATTAATAGGAAGCAAAAATCAAAATAAAATAAGCTAAGCTGAAAACTAGTAAGGCCAAGCAGCTTAGGCAAAATCAAATGCCCGCTAAGTTGAAAATCCAAAGGGCGGCTTAGGCAAAAGTTAGGGCAGCCTATTAGGTCGAAAACTCGAAAGGGCAGCTTAGCCGACAATTAAGGCTCAAATGCGACAATCTCATAAAGGATGAAACTAAATTTCCTTTTCAAAAGTATGACAATGATTCCCTTTTTATATATCTTAAATCAAGGACAAGATATATAGAAAGACAATCACAAAGCCCCTATTACTCAAACACTTATCTCTGTCATCCGTCTATCTGTGTCAGTCATCTATGTGTCCACTATCAAGAGTATCAAAAAACAAAAATTGTGTCAGTTGAACCCTTTATACATCATGGGTTAGTGTCCTATCTCAAAACTCTCACAAAAAATACGGGCTAAGTCAAAATTTAAAAGATTAAAATCTTACTTTATCAACATAAGGTTGGCATGCACCAAGGGACTAGGCGAACCGTCTACACTGCTTCGGAGGCATCTCCCTAGAGTCACCAGAATCCTTTGGGTCGATCCATTCGACAGAGTCTAAGGTCATCTTAGTCACTGCCTGAAGTCTAGCGTCTGTCTCTCGAGTCGAAGTCGCTCTACGCTCTCTCTCCTAGTCACCATGCTCAACAACCCACAAGCCTCATAAGCAGCAGTCTTGCTGTAACACCCATCGCCCAATCTTGAAAAACTAGACGGCAGATGCCACATTCGATGTCGGAGCACCTCTTTATCTTACTTACTAACTCTAGATCACATATTTGAAGTGGTTAGATTTTCATAAGGAGGCAAGTAATTAAAAATTTTAAAAAAAATAAAGCTTAAGGAAATTCTTATGAAAATTTCGCAAGAGTTTCCCCCTAAAAATTTACTTGCCACACAAGGAAAATATACACACTTCCAATATAACTTCTCCAAACCCCAAAACTTCAATTCAACTCATACCATTAGCAAGCACTTCTAAATATTCGTCCATTACATTTAGATATCATCATTAATGTTATAACCATTCATTTCAGGAGTAATTATTGGTATTTATACACCAAAATGTAATAAAAAGTCATTACTTAATTAATCACAACTCTTAATTAATAATAACTTAATATGTACAACCTTCACCATTTACAATATTTATATACATGCCAAAATCACCATACAAAAAATATTCTATCCAAAATGAGGTATCTACTCTGATGCTCTCTTCTGGTCCCGAAAGGTGTCCTCCGCTCCTAACCTGCGCATGATAAAAATCAATGCACTGAGTGGAAGACTTAGTGGTGCTAAGTAATCCACAATTAAAAAATAACATACATAGCCCAAAAGCAAGTCTCGAAAATGCTTTAAATTACTCAAATATATGTAAATTAAATTTCAAAATCATATCAATTAAATTTGAACACCATGAAAACCATAAAACAAAAAAGAAAAAGATTATAATACATATGAGTCT
>CANUEX010098810.1:0-44971 GCA_948099535.1 Jatropha multifida
GGGGATTAATTGTATTGCGCTGAGCAAAACAACCGCCGCGCTCAAACATCTGCAAAGCCTCAGTGCGCTGCCGCTGGTGGTCTACCCTAACTCCGGGGAAACTTACGACGCAGTCACCAAGGCGTGGCATGCGCACGGCGATACCTGCGGATCCTTAGCGGCACATTTGCCCCAGTGGTTAGAGGCTGGCGCAAGACTGATTGGCGGATGCTGCCGGACTACCCCACAGGATATTTCCGCCCTGAGTGAACACCGGTAACGGCGAAGAGGAATAAGCAGGGGCTGGAACTTATAGCCCCTGCGCCTTTTATCCTGCGCGGTATCGATAACATGATGAACCGTTTTCTGCGTTTTATCGCAACGCGATACGTTCCATTCATAAAAATGCAGTCCGTTAATACATACGGACTGCATTTTTCATTTTGACCATTCTCTTTAAGATAATTGTTGACCAGGGAGAACGATCGTTCTACCATCATCGCATGAACAAGAAACCGACCGATACCCGAGAAAAAATCCTGACCACTGCTGAGCAATTGATCTATCGGAATGGAATTCATGCCACCGGCATGGACCTTCTGGTCAAAACCTCAGGCGTGGCAAGGAAAAGTATTTATCGCTATTTCGCGACCAAAGATGACGTGGCAGCCGCCGCGTTGAATGAACGTGATGAACGCTGGATGCAGTGGTTCAGAACGGAATCTGATAAAGGCGCAACTCCCCAGCAACGCATTTTGAATATGTTCACGGTGCTCAGGGGCTGGTTTGAGTCAGAAGGCTTTCGGGGCTGCGCATTTATCAACACCGCCGGAGAAGTGGGGGACCCGGCAGACCCCGTTCGCCAGATAGCAAAACTGCATAAACAAAAATTGCTCGATTACACGCTGGAACTCACTGAGCAATTAAACATTGAGCAACCGGCCGTTCTGGCCAGACAGCTGCTGATTCTGATCGAGGGCGCTATCACCATGTCCTATGTGATGGGCGATTGTAGCGCCGCCGACAGTGCAAGGGACGTTGCGAAACTATTGCTGGAACAGGCCTCTTCTTAAGGCCTGAGTATCAAAAACTGTTTCTACTGATATATCCATTTTTACAGGAGGCTTCACCATGCCCGCTACACAAACTCGCCCACCACTTCCGCCTTTCACTCGCGAGTCGGCGATTGAGAAAGTCCGGCTCGCCGAAGATGGCTGGAACAGCCGCGATGCCGAAAAAGTATCCCTGGCGTACTCACTGGATACCAAATGGCGTAACCGCGCCGAGTTCGCCAATAATCGTGAAGAAGCTAAAGCATTCCTTGAGCGTAAGTGGAAAAAAGAGCTGGAGTACCGTCTCATCAAGGAGTTGTGGGCGTTTGACGGTGACCGTATCGCTGTCCGGTACGCTTATGAGTGGCGCGATGACTCCGGTAACTGGTTCCGTTCTTACGGTAACGAAAACTGGGAATTTGGTGAAGATGGGCTGATGCATCACCGCTACGCGTGTGTCAATGATATGCCGATTAAAGAAAGTGAACGCAAATTCCACTGGCCGCTGGGGCGTCGTCCGGATGATCATCCGGGTCTGTCGGAGCTGGGTCTGTAAATTTGTCGGTTATCTCGCGAGAAGCCCCCGACTACTGTCCTGGCTTACGTGCGGCGCAGGCTTATGGAAAAGCCCGATCCTCATTCAACGCAGGCTCATGCGTTTGAGCGGCCCCATTCTGACGCCTGAATACGCCCGGCGGAACGCCCACATATTGCGTGAAGGCCACGTTAAAGGCGCTCGCTGACTGATAGCCGATGCGAAAGGCAATCTGTTCGATTTTCTCTTTGCTGCTCACCAGCGCTTTTTTCGCTAACGACATGCGCCAGAAGAGAAGATATTGCCCTGGCGGCATGCCGACAGTCTCATTGAAAGCGGCGAAAAAAGCGGAGCGGGACATTGCGGCGTGGCGGGCGAGCTGCGCGATTTGCCACTCATCCCCCGGTTTTTCATGCATGAGATGCAGCGCGACGGCGATCTTTTCATGTTGCAGCCCCTTCAGAATGCCCGCCGCTTTCGGCAGTTCAGGATTACTGCGTAACGATTCCACTAACAGCAGTTGTAAAAGATGCATTAATACCACGTCACGGCCGGGTCGCCTGGCCCGGCTTTCCTCACGGAGAAGTTCAAGCAAGGTGACGAAACGTCGCTGTCCTTTAATCAGGATCTCGTTTGGCAGTAAAGAGACGATGAGTTGTTTATCCGGGGTATCGAATTCACAATGGCCGACATGCATGACCAGATCGGCTGGCCCGCTTGCTGCGCCAATTCTCACGTGCCCTTCGCTGATTATTGTAGGCATCGTGATTTCCGTGGGGCTGCATCTGCCCGCATTGGTGTTCTCGAAAGAGTAAGCGGCGGGTATCAGAATAAAATCACCGGCAACAAGTAACTTTGGTCCTTGCCCGTTCACATTAATCAGGCATTCGCCTTCCAGCACGGCGCAGTAAAAAGCCTCTCCGCCAGACTCCCGAACAATACGCCACTCTCCGCGCCCCTCAACGAGTTTTGAATGCGAAGGTTTGGGATTGAGCAGGGCAACGATATCGGTCAACGGATCTGACATTGGACGATCTCTAAAGTTTGCGGGACTTTTGATTATATATTGTCCGGATAGCGGCGGCTATGATCACTGTTCTTGCCATGAAAGAGGATCAAATATGCCTACTGTACTGATTACCGGTTGTTCTTCAGGCTTTGGCCTTGCCGCCGCAAAACTTTTTTTACACCAGGGCTGGGAAGTGATTGCCACGATGAGAACGCCTGACCCGACCTGTTTGCCGGAAAGCGACAAACTGACGATTTTGCCGCTCGATATTACTTCCGCGCAGAGCATTAGCCATGTGGTGAAAGAAGCGGGCGCGATTGATGTACTGGTGAATAATGCAGGTTTTGGCGCGCCTGTACCGGTCGAACTCACCTCTTTTGCCACCGCGCAGCAATTAATGAACACCAATGTCCTGGGAACATTGTCATTAACGCAGGCGTTTCTGCCGCTGATGAGAGAGGCAAAATCAGGCGTCATCATCAATGTCTCTTCGTCCGTGACGACTAAAGCGATGCCGATGATTGGGCTTTATCGCGCCAGTAAAGCGGCGTTGAATGCATGGAGCGAGTCTTTGTCCATTGAGGTCAGGCCTTTTGGTATTCGTGTTCATGTCGTATTACCGGGGCGCTCTCCGGAAACGAAGTTTGGCGAGAATGCGCGCGCGCATTTTGCCGGGATGGACGATCCCGCCTACGGACAAATGGTGAAGGAATTTATCCAGATGGTGGGCGAGAGCAACTCACCCGTGACGCATGCTGATGATGTCGCGAAGGCCATTTTCGCCATTGCTCACGATGCAAATGCGCCGCTATACACCGCAGCGGGTGAAGATGCCGGGCTTTGGCTGAAAGAGGCACAGCAGCATTCCCCCTTCTCTTACTGATGACGCCTGGTGCAGGACATTGCGCCTGCGCCAGGCGATTAAAGAGCTGGGCGCTGAGGAGCGGAATCCTCATGAGCAGGAAAGGCGGTATCCCGTATCGGCCCTGGAAACGGTCGCAAACCCAGCCTGGCCCAGGTGCATGCCCGCAATAAGCAGTTTTTCCCGGACGGCTTGCGCCAGAACTTTTTTGCGGGTTGCTTCGGCCAACGCGGGATCGGCATCAAACAGAATGCTCACCGCCGGTTGTGCCGTCTGAATATGCGGGTAATGGACGATATCTCCCCAGATAAGTAAGCTTTTTTCCTCCGAGTCAATGCGAAACCCGGTATGCCCTGGCGTGTGGCCCGGTAGCCATACCGCAGAAATGCCCTCTGTTATGGTGCCCTCGCTAAAAAAGCGGACGTTCCGTGCATAAGCCTCTAACGTCTGGCGCGCCAGCATGAAATTACGTTGGCCGCGTTCGCTGGCTATTTTTCGTTTTTCATCATCCCGCCAGTAGTCCGCTTCGCGATGATGCAGCAGAAGTTCCGCATGTTGAAAGACCGGTTGTTTTTCCGCATCAAGCAGGCCGCCAATATGGTCAGGATGACAGTGCGTTAATAACACGGTGTCCACGTCGTTGTGGCTGATTCCGATGGCTGCGAGGTTGGCTTTAAGCTGCCCGCCCGCGTTGTTCAGCCCTCCGGTACCGGCATCAACCAGAATGGTTCGCCCCCGCCCGCGAATGAGATAACCGTTGATATGGATATTACCGGGTTCAGCAATTCCGGCGCGATGCTGAATGAATGCGGCATCCTCTGTGGCAATACCTGACAGTAACTCCAGGCTGGCGGACATATTGCCATCACTCACCGCCGTGACCTGAAAATCGCCAATCTGGCGTGATGGAAAGGTAAGTGGGTTCATACATACCTCAGGATTAGTTTTTGGCGTACGGGTACGGAGCAGGGGAGCCAAAGCAGCGAATACGCGCCATTAGCCCCCAGGCCTGCTGCGTGGCGAGATCCAGTTCACGCATAAAGTTTTCCATCACTTCCTGCGTGCGCCTGGGTGTCAGCCGATAAAAGAGCTCGGCATAGACCGGATGCCCGCATCCCGGCTTTACCGTGACAAATATGATATGCACGTTGTCCGGCTCTGCGGCGAGAATGTCAGTGCAGAGGGCGCTACAGGTGCGGGTAAAGTCGGGAAGATCGGTATACCTGTCAGCGTGTTCTTCCGAAAGGTAAAACGTCAGATTAGGCATGATTTAATGGCTCCCCTGCTGGTGGCGCTCAATCGGACATTGCAGCTGCGATGTCAGCGGTTCGTAAAGATATACGCCGGGCACCTCCGCCAGCGGCAAGGCGCTTTCACGTGGCAGAACCCAGGCAACGCGATGTTCCGGGGATCGTTCCAGCCCTGTCGCGTGCATTTCCATCGCCGGGTTCCCCAGCGCTGTGGCTAAAGCGCTTATCGGCTGCGCGCTGAGAAGCAGAATTTCATCTGACGAGACGGCCGGAGCCGGCGCTGCGCATGCATACAGATTACGATGCCAGTCAGTGATATATGCCTGCCAACGGGAGAAATTACCGCCCCCTTTGCGCCGATAATCATCACTGCTGAGTACCTCTGCATCTTTTACGGTGTGAAGGGCGAGATAAGCCGGGCAGCCGGGGTTTACGGCGCGAAAGCGCTGAGAAGTACGGAACCCATTCACAGAGACCAGCGCTGGTAATTTTTCCAGGCTGTAAAATGCATTCCATTCTCCCTCGCTTTGGGGATCGGTATATGAGCATTCCACGATATACAACATTGTCCTGCCTCCGCATGATAAACAGCGGACAACGAATAATCCGCTTAATGACTTTTGATCATGCTATAAGGTGTATTCCGGCCTGAAAATCGACAATATTTCATTGTTCAGTGACATTAACTCACTTGATGGCGTTATCAGCACAGAGGAAAGGCTCTTTTATGCGCAGAAAAATACCCAGCAGCACTTCTCTGCAGGCTTTTGATGCCGCCGCAAGGCACGGCAGTTTTGCCCGCGCCGCAGAAGAACTCTCCCTGACGGAAGGGGCTATTAGCCGTCAGATTGCACGCCTTGAATCGTTGCTGAACTGCAGGCTGTTCGACCGTACGGGAAGCCGCGTAAAGCTTAATCCCGCAGGCGCACGCTATGCGCGTCATGTCCACGAAACGCTGGCGCGGCTCGAAAGGGATACCCAATACATCATGGGCTTGCCAGAGGGGAATAAGAGTCTGGATATTGCCGTCCTGCCGACCTTTACCAGCCGATGGCTGATCCCGCGCCTGGGCAGCTTCAGATCATTGCATCCGGACATAACGTTAAATATTGCGGCCAGTACCGACCCTTTTATTCTGAGCGGAAGTGGCTTTGACGCTGTGATCCATTTTGAACATCCCGCATGGACCGGCATGCGCATGCAGTTTCTGTTTCAGGAAAAGCTGGTTCCGGTGTGCCACCCCGCGCTGCTGGTGCAAGGTGACGTTGAGGAACAGTTAAACGCGCTGCCACGGATTCACCGACGGCAGAATCCGGACGCGTGGCATCTCTATGCCCGCGAAAGTCAGATAAACCTGGATAATCCAGGGCTGGGCGTGCGCTACGACCTGCATGAAATGGCCATCGCTGCCGTTATGGCGGGGCAAGGCGTGGCACTGGTACCGCGTATGTATATCGAAAATGAATTGAGGCGCGGTCTGCTTGTTTCACCCTGGCCAGAATCCGCCAGCCTGAGCAAAACATTCTGTTTGATCAAGCCGACGGAAACCGGAATGAATGAAGCGGCATTAGCGGATTTTGAACGCTGGCTGCTTGCTGAAATCACTCCCGTCGCAGGAGCATTGCAGCAAGAGGCTTAACGTTCATCATCGCCCTCTCAACACTGCCATCGCTAAAATAAGGGCGGCCTGACTCTTTTTCAGCGGGCCGCCTGTCGTGTCAGAAGGTAAACCGTTTTCTTCAGTTTTCGAGCCAAATAAACTCAGGTGGGGAATGCATCAGGAAGTTCTGGTGCGATATGTTCCAGGCGTAAGCGCCCGCCAGGCTGAACACCAGCCAGTCACCCGGTGCCAGCGCGGCAACGGGCTGCTGGCGCGCCAGTACATCTTTTGGCGTACAGAGTTGCCCGACCAGCGTCACACGTTCATCTTTTATCCATTCAGCGTTTTGTTCACGTCGCAATATGCTGAACGGGTGGTTATGGCTTTGCGCCGCCGGGGTGCGAAAATGGTGCGTTCCCCCGTGACCAATCGCAAACCATTCGCCGAGATTCTTTTTGACGTCCAGCACTTCCATGACGTAATAACCGCAGGCAGCGGCAATGAAACGACCACACTCAAAGCGCAGCGTCCAGCCTTGCGCCTGGCTGAATTGCGTCACGTCTGGCAGGCGCTGGCAAAAAGATGTCCAGTCAAAGTGATGCTGCGGTTCAAGGTAGTTAATACCGATACCACCACCGACGTTAATCAAGTCAATGTTCAGCGACCAGCGATCGCACCAGCTGCGAACCTTGTCCAGATACAGACGGATCAACGCCAGATGGTTATCCACATCCAGTTGGTGAGACATCAGATGGAAGTGAAAACCGCGCAGATTGATTTGCGGAGAGCTGGCGATTTCGCGTAATGCCGCGGGCAGATCATGCTCATCGAGACCAAAAGGCGTCGGTTTGCCTCCCATCATCAGACGCGTACCGCCGATCCCCTCCAGCGCAATGTTCATCCGCAACAGTACGGAGACCGTTCGATTCTCATCAAGCGCGATAGCCTGTAAACGACGCAGCTCGGTTAAACTCTCCACGTGTAAAACGTCCACGCCGAGCTGCACCGCCTGGCGCAGTTCACTCTGCAGCTTGCCGGGGCCGCCGAAAATCAGCGGCTTGCCAGCCACCTGCTCACGTAACCAGTTGAGTTCGCCACCGGATGCCGCTTCAAAGCCATCAACGTATTCGCATAATGTACGAAGTATGGGGGCTTCAGGATTCGCCTTTGCGGCGTAAAACAGTTCACAACCTGCTGGCAATGCATGACACATGCTGCGGATATGCTGGCGTAGTGCAACGAGATCATACACATAAGCGCAAAACGGCTCTGAGCGCTGTTGCTGCAACTGTTGCAGCGCCTCTCTGACTTTCGGCGTCATTGCGCGCTCCTCATTGGGTGTTGCAGCAGGGTGTAATCCGCGTGTTTATCCGCTTTGCGCAGCAGGCGGGTTTTCAGATTGTTTTTTGACGGGATAGCGCCGCCTTCGAGGATCGCAGCGATTTCCGGCTGATGCCGCCAACGGCCAAGTTGCGCCGCCAGTAAATCCCACAATTGCTGTTCCATTACCTGATCGTCATCGGCGAGGCGGAACAGCACTTCCGACAGGTGATTGATCAGCAGGCAATAGGCGACGCGACGCCAGCCCTGTTCACGGCTGTACCAGACGGACTCTCTGGCACGTCCGGACATCATCGCCAAATCGGAGGCTGACCAGCGCTCGGTGGTGAGTTTTGTGCCTTCCAGATCGCGTACCCACAGTTGCGTCGGCAGATGATTTTCAATGGAAACCAGAACGTTTTGCAGGTGTGGCTCAAACACCATTCCTTCCGTGAAGAACGCCTCCAGCACACCAGGGAGTAGCACCGAAAGATACCTGTCGAGCCACAATAAATTCGCCTGCTGTAGAGAAAGCCCCTGCGCGGCGCTCAACTGCTGAATTTGCAGGTGAAGCGGGCTGTGGCCCTGGTGGTCGAGTGCAAACAGCGATGCCGCCAGCCAGGGCTGTTGATCGGTGAGATTCTCACGATAAAGAATGCCGAAACACTCTTGTAAATGGCGCACTTCTTCCGCTTCGTCTGCTTGCGCCAGCGCGGAGAAATCAAGGCTGCTGGCGGCTGGTTCGCGCATGATGTGAAAGCCAGGCACCGTGCTTTCCAGGCGCGCAAAACGTTCCTCAAGTAGCGTATTCAGCGCAACTGCGCTTTCCAGTTCATACCAGGCATTCTTGCGGACACAGTTGGTGAGCCGCACATGAATGGAGCATTTAAGGTAATAGGGCAGATCGGCGCGATACAACGTACGCACCGATGATGTCGCCGCGAATTCTGCACCCGTAAGCCCAAGCGGCGTGATGAGCCCACGGCTAACGGCACGCGCATAAAGCGGCGACTGCATGATGTGGCGAACCTCCCATGGATGGCAAGGATAGCAGTGCTCGCCATGGAGCTTATCCAGCATTGCCTTAACTGGCGCACTGCCCCGAACCTGTAACAGCGAGGGATGAATGCGGAACCAGAACAGCGGGAAGCGCGCTGCGACTTCGGGCGAGCAAGCCAGTAGCGCCTCTGGCGTCACACCCTGACGGCTTTTCGGGCTCGGATGCATCGGATGACCCCAAAGCAGACGCTCTTCGCTGTGGATGTAGCTATGCTCGCTGGCCTGCTTTGGCAGATGCTGCAGGAAAGAGGCAGTCACCTGGATGCTGTTTTCAATCTGATCCAGCAGTTCTACATCGGGTAATTGTCCGGTCTGCCGCACCATATCATTGACCAGCAGCGCCATTGCTTCACTACAACGGACGGCCCGCCACGGGCGACCAAACTCTTTCACAAACGGAGTACCGATAAAGTCGCCGCGATCCAATAAACTCCAGCGGGTAGCCCGGATGGCGAGTAACGTGCTGCCATCCTCTCCCATTTGCAGCAAAATCACTTTGCCCGAAACCATACGGCTGGCTAACGACAACGGAATATTGCCCTGGCGCACCTGTTTAACGCGTCCCGCCGGGCGGGCGAATTCGCGAATATAGCAGTTCAGCAGTGCTGTCAGCCCGGCAAATTCCGCCTGCTCCCTTTCCGGGGTGACTTTTACTGTCAGCAGTGGGTTTTCACGAACGGCGAGTGATACGGACATAACCTGATCCTCGTAAAGGGGAAATAACAAAGAGTAAGACGGCGCCAGAAGCCGCCGCCGCTGAAGCCAGGAAAGGCGCCTGTAATGACACATGCGAAACCAACCAGCCCGCACCAATACCGG
The DNA here is from genome assembly GCA_948099535.1 of Jatropha multifida. Taxonomy (NCBI): domain Eukaryota; kingdom Viridiplantae; phylum Streptophyta; class Magnoliopsida; order Malpighiales; family Euphorbiaceae; genus Jatropha; species Jatropha multifida. Next base: position 9,486 of record CANUEX010098810.1, read on the forward strand.
CAGCCACTCCAGCCCACTTGCCAGCGGCATCGATCTGCCCGAACTGTTTTCCGGCGCTGTGTTGGCGAATGGTGTCGCTTAGCATCTGATTGGCGCCGCTGTAAGCCAGCAGCATGCCGCAACCAAACAGCGTGCGAGCCGCCAGCAGCGATGACGCTCCGGTTAATTGGCTGTGCCACCATGCCGCTATCGCAATCAGCGCCATGCCTGGCACAAAATAAAGGCTGCGTCCCGCCAGACGGTGCCAGAGTGGCAAAAGCAGCAGATAGATCAGATGCGGCCAGCTATAGAACGTACCGATCAGCACTTCCGTAGGTAGCCAGTGTGCGGCATAGGGCAGGAAGTAGGGGAACGTCACCACCATGGCGAAGTTGAACAGGAACTGCATCGCCCACAGATAATGAAACGTGGATTGGATGCCGTTGTTCTGCACTGCACGGTGTGTCGGCTCAATGGCCGGATCGGCGGGCAGCCGCAGGCTAAGCAGCAAGCCGCACAGCGATAACATTGCCAGCCCCAGCCACAGACGCTGCCCAATATCGGGTAGCCACATCAGGATCCCGCCTATTAGTGGCGGTGCGCTCAGCAGCGCCAACCGGGCGGATGATTGCGTCCAGTTAAGGGCTTTCGCCAGTTGTTCACCGCGCAGATGCGTGGAAAGATAGCCATTCGCCGCAGCCAGGGTTCCTCCCGCTATGCCCTGCAACGCGAGTGCGACGATCAACCAGGGTAACGAGGGCGATACGCCGGCCAGTAAAAATGCGCATGTCAGCCCGAACAAGGCCCGCTGCAGCGACAACCGCCGCCCGTAGCGATCGGCAAACCGTCCCCACCATGCGGCAGAAATTGCCGTCATCACTGAAGGCAGGCTGAACAGCACGCCTGCCCACAGGCTGCGTTCAGCGATGCCAAATGAAACCAGCAGCCGTGGCAGATAGAGCGGTACGCCAAGTACGGTAAACGCGGCCAGGAAGTGGCAGGCCAGAACCACCTGCAACGTACTGCGCATTAGCGTTTTTCCCGCAGCAGGAAATTCGGCCCACTCTGGCCGTAGAATTTGTTGATATCTGCAGCGCCGGACGCCTGTTTGCTTAACAGACTGCCGCTCAGCAACAGGTATTTCACTGGCTGCGTGGGGGAGACAAACAACTGCTGTCGTGCAAAGGCGGTGTCGACGCCTTCACTCTCCAGACGCGCCAGACTCTGCTCAAGCGCATGTCGTAACGTTTGATAACCCGCTTCACGATCGAGCAGTGCGTCTGCGGTCAGACTTTCCAGCACCGCTGCCAGGCAGAGTTGCAGGGTGATGGTGATAAACATCTGTGCCAGCGCGGCTTCATCAGACACACAAATGCGCGGATCGCGCAGTGTGATGAGGCGCTCTGCCAGGTGCGGGCAGGCGGCTTTAAAACGCTCAGGCAGAATGCGCGCCGCATCGTTGTCTTTCATCACCAGTGTCAGGGCTTCATTTGGCGTAAGGCTCAGCACGGCATTCTGCTGATTGGATTCGAGGGCAATGCCATAGCGTAACCACAGCGTCAGGTGAACATCCGCCATCAACTGGCAGTAATCACGCCACCAGTCCGCGACGTCTGGCATACCGGGTTGTTCAAGCAGAGAAGAGAGATAATAACGACCGTCCGGCAGTTTGCTGCCAAGTGCCGCAACCGGTAATAGCGTTTCACCGGTGCGGGGCGCTGCGTAGCGCCGCAACAGAAAGGCTAACTGTTTATTCTCCGCAACATGGCCACAAAAACGCTCATCGACATGGCGATATTTGCCGCGCAGCAGGTTGTCCTGTTCACCCAGCATGGTCAGCACTTCAGCGAACCACTGGCCGTCATACAGTGTTGAGGGTTTGATCAGGCGGATATTTTTCTGCCCCAGTGTGCGCATGCTGAGCGGCACTTTGAGATGTTGATCCGGGTAGTCCGCTAACTGCACGGTACGTACTGATAAGGTGGGGTAGACATCGAGCCAGGCATCAGGCGCGATTACCGCTCCCTCGGGAAGGTCATGCAATTGGCTCAACGTAAGAGGATGCACAGGGATCAATGCATGCCGGGCGAAGTGCTGTGGATCCAGGCCCACCTGTGACGGCAATGGCCACCAGTCCGGTCTGGCTTCCGGTGCCGTCAGGGTTAATTGCTGGTGGGGTAAAGCCAGCCAGCGCAGACGAAACGGCTGGCAAAACTCTGGCGCGTACTGGCGCAGGTCGGCTTCGCTAAAACCAAATTTCGCGCGCGCAGTCGGGTAGTAAGGATGATCAAGGAAGCTTGCCAGTTGATCGGCATGACGCAGGCGCTCGCCCCAGTTCATTTCATGCGGTGAACGTAACAGTGATGCGCGCTGTTGTGTAAAAGCGAGGGCACAGAGTTCGCCTTGTGCCACGGCACTGTCGGCTTCCTCTTTATAGGTAGCAAAGAGCTCTCGCGTTTCCGGTTGCTGATCCGGCATTAACGCCGCCAGCCAGTTAGCATAGCCAGACTGCGAGTGCCATCCTTGCGCGGTTTTTATCTGCCATTCAGGGGATACCGCCCGCCATGGCTGCATGTAATCACAGGCATCCACCTGCAGGCGCAATGTCTGACTGGCCGACTGCCAGGTAAGCCACTGATGCTGAGAATCCTGTGTAATCTGCCCCTGGCTTATCAAACCACTGACGTTTTCGCGCAGGCAGGCGTTTATGATACGCAGCGTAATATAGTCATGCTGATTCATCAGACAATCTCCCACTTTAGCGCGGCGAGAGTGCGGTTCGTGAGCTGTTTTAGCTGCGTGTCATCGCTGGCTTCAAGGTACAGCACGCCGAGGTAATCTTTATTCGAGTGGGTGAGCTCGATGCGATCGCCGGTGGATTTCAGTGGACGGTAGTGCAGACCCGGCGCGCTGAGCGGTTGAGGTGCGCTCTGCAATGTGCCACTGCGATCGGCGACGAGATAATGGATGAGTGCTTCACCCTGTTCCGTTTTTATCGGCGGCAGCGGTTCGCCAAGATGCAGGCGCAGGATCGGCGTGAACCACCCCTCCGGCAGCAGGCGGTCCAGCAGAAATTCGCGGCCATCGCCAATACTGCGGTAATTGATTTCAACTAAGACGGGGCCATTATCGGTAACGATAAATTCGCTGTGGCAAGCGCCAAACCCCACGCCAAACTCACGCAACTGCGCCAGCGCCTGCTGCTTCCAGCGTGTGCTATGTTCACCGGCCCAACGCGCACTCATCTCCACAAAGTGCGGCGGCGCGGAGAGTTCGACATCGAAACCGCCAATTGCCACCAGCTCATTGCCATCGCCGAGAGTTTCCAGCGTAAACAGCGATCCTTGCATGAACGCTTCAACCAGCAATGTCTGGCGGACGGGCAGGGAGTTAAGGTAGTGCTGGCAACGCGTGAGATCCTCAATAAGCCGTACATCCATAGACGCCACGCCCTGGCCTGGCTTGATCACGACTGGCCACGGCCAGTCCGCGGCCGGTGATGCATCAGGAAGGAGTTGAGCAGACCAGACTGAAGGTTGCCCGAGTGCTTTCAGGCGCTGGCGCATGCGCCATTTCTCTTTCGCGGCGTAGCAAATTTGCCAGTTCTTGGCGGGCAGACCAAGTGCAGTGGCGGCAATAGCGGTAGCCGTTTGCAAGTGATCGCTATTGGAGAACAGCGCAGCAGGCGTGATCCCCCATTCGGTGAGCGTGTCGAGAATGGACAGTGGGTTAAATACTTCGCATTCGATAACCGTAACGCTGTCATCCACCTTGCTGTTATGCGCCATCGCGTGATCGGTAAGCAGGATCACCGAATAGCCCAAGCGTTGCGCTGCGGGAATAAAACCTTCTGTCACGGCCGCGTTAACAACGTGACTGATGATCACATAGGGCTTTTGGTTGAACATGTGTATACCTGTTTGGGTGTTGAGTAGGAAAGGTTAAAGAGACTGAACGTCAGTAAGCCGTTGCTTTAGCGCCCGAAACAAAAAACCGCGATCTTCGCCGCACAGCCAGCTGTCCACGCCCTGGCGTTGCCAGTATTGCTGCTGTTCTGCGGTGCGGGGGTTGGCGCAAAAAGATTTCCCTGCGGCTGCGCAACGTGTAGCCAGTTGGCGAATAAGCGCTTCAACCTCAGGATGCGTAGGCTGCGGGCCAAGTTGCATGCTCATTGCCAGGTCAAGCGCACCTTCCATAACCATTGTGACCTGAGGGATAAGCAATATGGCGTCAATAGCCTCAATGCCGGGCGGCGTTTCAATCATGGGTACCAGCCATAACTTCTCATTGACCTGGCGGATATAATCCTCAAGGGGCAAAGTACCAAAGCCGGTTACGCTGCCGCCGGTGATACCTCGTGTTCCAATGGGGGGAAAGAACATCGCATTTTTCAGGGCGTTAACCTGTTCCGCACTTTCCGCCCGTGATAGTACAATCCCGCCAGCTCCCATATCGAGCAGGCGTCCGGCACGCGGAATATCGTCACAGGTGAGGCGTATCAATGGGGTGCAGTGGTTGAGTTGTGCCAGTTGAATACAGTGGCTAAGAAGCGTTTCGTTATGGGGAAGATGTTCCAGATCGAGTATCACGAAGTCATACCCGGCAATGGCAATCATCTCAACAAGAGTTGGGTGGGGAACGGAGTTCAGAATGCCAAATAGCCCATTGCTGGACCTGCGGCGTTCCCCTGGTAGTGCAAGCGAGATCATATAACTAGTCCATGTTGGTAATGCTTATCATTTACATTATCATTACTGATGAACTAGCGCTTTTCAAAAGATTTAAACAAGATCATTAAATAAATTCACTAAGTGATAGTTGCTGAATCGAAGTAGTCTGATGGCGGTTTTATTGTAACTTTTTGATATATATCTAATATTTGATAAAAGGCTGTTTGGGGTTGCCATATTGATGGCAGCAAAAATTAAAAACACTTATGTGTGGTTTAGTCAGCGCAAGCTCAGTAAGGAAATCGCCAGAATGAAAGGCCAGTGGCTTATTATTATATTTACCGCTTTAGTGTGGCCGTGGGCGGCACAGGCTCAATCGGTTACGGTGACCGATCTTGCCGGTCGCCAGGTCACGCTTAACGCACCCGCAACGCGCATCATTCTCGCTGACAGCCGGATGTTGTTACCGATGAGCCTGCTGCATCCTGGCGATGCGCTTAAAGGGATTGTCGGATGGGATGATTCGCTGCAAACCCGGGCGCCGGATATGGGGCGTTTTTTTACCCGGCATTATCCAGCGCTGCCTTCCATACCGGTATTTATTAACCCTTACCGTAGCAGCTTTAACGTTGAGCAAGCCGCGATGCTAAAACCGGATCTGATTGTTTTCGATACGGGGATCCTGAAGAAGCTCGAAAGTGAAGGGACGCTGGCATTACTGGAGAAAAGCGGAATTCCGGTGGTGTTTATCGATTTTCGCCAGCAACCCTTAACCCATACACCGGAGAGTATGCGGTTATTGGGGGAGGTGACCGCCGAACAGCAAAATGCCGGGCGTTTCATTCAGCGTTGGAATCAATTGTTGGATCGTACCCGCCAGCGAGTGGCAACAATCCCCCGCGAAGCGTGGCCTGGCGTTGTGTTTGAAAACCATGCCGGTATGACGGGCATGAACTGTTGTACCGTATTTGGTCGCGACAGTTTTGGCCAGTTCATTCCTGAAGCCGGTGGCCGCAATCTGATGGCGGACAAAGTCCCCCCTCAGGGAGCCGATATTAGCGCTGAATTGCTGATTGCGGTGCGCCCCGACGTATATTTAATGAGTGGCGCTGACTGGAGCCAGCGCGGGAGTTCTTCGCTGGCAGTACCGCTGGGATATGAAGCCAGCCGCGCCAGTACCTTACCGAAGCTGCAGAAATTGATGCAGCGAGAAGGGGTGAGTGTATTGCCCGTGGCGAAGGGCAAGCAGGTAATGGCCATCTATCACCAATTCTACGACAGCCCTTTCAACGTAGTAGCACTGGAAGCCATGGCTAAACTTTTCCATCCTCAGCAGTTTGACGATGTCGATCCGCAGGCCGATTTAGCATCGTTATACCGCGACTTTGTCGGCATTCCATACAGCGGGTTGTTTTACGTCCAGCCTTAATGAAAGAAGCCCGTTCAACGTGACGGGCTTCTTTTGGCTATCAGAACTTCAGGCTAACGCCCGCAGTGACTGAACGTCCCGGCGCTGGCTGACGTCCCCACGGGCTGGTATCAATACCGCGGAACCAGTAGTCGCGATTAAAGATATTGTTAATTCCGACATAGCCGTTCAGCACGGTACTGCCTGACTTAAACAGATCGCGGCTCACTTGAGCATTCCATACCCAGTAAGACGGCATTTGACCAACGGAACCGGTGCTGTTCTCCGAAACGGTATTCGCTGCATCCGAATAGGATTTACTAAAGTAGTAGCCTGCCAGTGAGAAGGTGGTTTCACGCCAGTCATAGCTTCCATCCAACGTCAGCTGCGTGCGCGAGGCATACGGCACTTCCTTACCACGGTTCACGCCGTTACGCTGTTCAGCCTGCAGGTAAGCATATCCTGCATGCAATTTGAGGCCTTCAATGGCTTGCGGGCTCCAGAACCCTTCCAGCTCAACGCCCTGATGGCGGGTGCGTCCGATGTTGAGATAGCTATCGGATACGCTGTCGTAGGAGATCTGGTCTTTATAATCAATGCGATACAGACCGGCATGAAGACTGACATTCTCGGTTGGTTTGTAACGTACGCCACTCTCATAGTTCCACGCCAGTTCAGAGCTGACGTCGCCGCCTTTGACGATTTGCGTAGCCTGTGCCGGACGCAGGCTTTTCTGCATGTCTGCATACAGGAACCACTGCGAGGTAAGCTGGTAACCTACCGTCAGGCCGGGAAGCCACTGCGTGTCCGGCGTGGAGGTGCGCTGGCCCGTTTTTTTATCGGTGTATTTTTCGCTGATGTTCTCATAGCGCATACCCGGCGTAATGGTCAGCGTGTCATTGAACAGTTTGACGGCATTGCTGATATAACCTGCCCAGGCATTATTATCAAAGTCCCAGTCACGCGTTACCGCTGTCACGCCTGTAGCCAGCGTGCGCTGACGTACCTGGTAATCGATTTTTTCACTGACAAAGCGCCCACCCACAATCCATTGCTGGTTCACATTATCGCCGTTGATATCCATGCTGATACGCGGTTCAGTCCCCCAGACCCTGAAACTACGCGGCGAGTTTTGCACGATATCGGCAGGTAAGGCCGGGTTGAAGTTTTGCCCGGCGACTTTACTCATGCCGACGTGGAAATCACGATCCGACTCATGACCAAAGAACATCCAGTTAAATTCTGCGTTATCAATAAAACCCAGTGAACCGAGTTGCTGGTTATAAACTGCGCTATAACGCTTGGTGTGACCGTCGTAATCATCCCATGGACGGGTGCTTTGACGGCGATCGCGATTATAGTCTGCGGTCGAAAGGGCACCCGCCAGATCGGCGTGTGCATCGTAGTATTGGTAGGAGAGATTTAAGGTTGTGTCTTCGTTGATATTCCACAGGCCGCGTACGCGGAAGTTCTGAACTTTGCTGTCGCTATGCTCGCGGAACGAGCTACCTTTTACCTGGTTAGCTTCGACCTGCAGCCCGAAGTCATCATTCAGCATGCCGCCGGTGCGAAGGTAGGTATCCCAAAGATTGTGTCCCTTACCGTAAAACGTGGCGCGCTCGGTAATCTCATTTTCCCATTTCAGCGGAATGGGTTTACTGATCAGATTGATGACGCCGCCAACGTTATTCGGGCCATATTGTACTGCCGCGCCACCGCGAACCACGTCAATGCGATCAATGCTCGAAAATGTTACAGGAAACAGCGACATACCTTCCTGGCCGTAAGGTGCCAGTACCAGTGGAATTCCGTCCTCAAGGATTTGTGCGCGGCCGCTGCGGCTGTCGTACAAGCCACGTACCGCAATTTGCGGAAGCACGCCTGTACCGGTTTCATCCTGAATCTTGACCCCGGGCACACGCTGTAACGCATCATCAAGAGTGCGATTGGCCCCTTTTTCCAATTGATCGTTGCTGATAACGGTGCGGCTCCCGGCCCAGGTTTTCACTTCTTCTGCGCGTGAATCGCCAAGAATATTCCCTGACACCGTTATGGTTTGTTCTGCTGCATAACTGCATTTACCGGCCATGAGCATGGCCACTGCTGCGGCAATTTTTGTGCGTCTCATCGTCAACCCTGAATATTGGTAATTTATGGTAATGATTCTGATAAACATTATCATTATCAAACAAAACTTAATATTCCTGAATTGAACGTAAACCTATGTCAAGACAATAATATTGGTATTTTTCCGGGATAAAACATGAAAAAGCATGAGCAAAGGAATGCGGAAACCCAGAGAAGGCGCTGGCTGCAAGAGGGAAAAAGTAACCGGAATTGATGTCTGGCGTTAAAGTTCGAATTTTATGACGTTCATGTTTAATATTTTTGAATTAGTTACTGTGCCAACGTGACGTTTATTACCACTGCCACGATAAAAGAGGGGAGTTATCCTGTTGTCGGTAGGGTTTTGCCATTTCCAGAAGTACAGGGTGCCCGCAATAACGCGGTTATTTATGCTCCTCGCGCACAACCGCCGGTGAGCTCATTACTGCCGCTGTTTATTCCCGACTATTATTTCTTCCTCCAGCCAGGCAATAAAAAGAGCGACTTCCGGCTTTTTTTCTGCCAGTGGGGATGTCACAAGCCAGTAGTGCCAGGGATAAGGTGCGGTGACCGGAGTTATTTGTACCAGCTCTCCCCGTGAAATAGCGTCTTCAACCAGAGAGCGACGCTCCAGAGCAATGCCGGTTCCCCGTCGTACGGCTTCGATGACCAGGTTTGAATCATTAATGCGTAACCCGGCAGGCAGGATCTCTTTCTCCAGCCCTGCATTGAGGCACCAGCTTTTCCACGATTCCATCGAAAAAATAATGCTGCTCTTTGCCACCTCGTCTGGCGTACCAGGTAGCTTGCCATTGTTATAACCGGGTGCGGCGACGACAATAAGCTCATCAGAAAAAAGAAAGCGGCTTTCCATTCCTTCCCAGTCACCCTGACCCATACGAATCGCAATATCGATGCCTTCCTGTTGCAGGTTGGTCACCGTCAGACTGGCCTGCAGACGTAATGAGATATGGGGATATTTCTCGCGGAATCGCGAAAGGCGCGGCAATAACCAGTGACAGCCAAAAGAAGGCAATGTCGCCAGCGTCAGTTCTATTGCGCGCGGTTTCACCTGCACCAGCCTGGTGGCATCCGAGATACGGTTCAATGCTTCGCGTATTTGCAAAGCATAAAGCCTCCCTTCTTCATTAATCTGTACCCCGCGCCCGTGACGGATAAATAGCTTTATGCCTACCATGCCCTCCAGCGTTTTAATGTGTTGGCTAATAGCTGAATGCGTCATGTTCATCTCGTTCGCGGCCAACGTGACGCTGCCAAGGCGCGCAACCGCCTCGAAACTTCGCAGAGCGGAGATAGGTGGGTAATCCGACATAGGGCATTTTTCTTAACGTTGTTTAATACGTTAACGTTACTACCATATAAACCTTTTTTAAATCTGGATTTAATGGCGGGATAAATTAACTTAATGATTTAAAATGGATTAATTTTCATCGTTGCCTTTTCATCCTGCGAAAGTGGAATAACAGGTTAGAAATACTAACACCTGAGGTAAGGAATCCATGATATTCGCCCCTGCAGATTTACGATAATGTGTGCCTGCCTGCTTTGCCGAATCACCTGATGCTGACAGGTAATCGATTAACGACAGTTGTGTAGCACGAACAGGAATAACGATGAAACTCATTGGTATGATGGATTCGCCTTACGTAAGGCGTGTTGCGGTATCCCTGGAACTCTATGGTATTGAATTCAAAAGTATGCCGCTCTCGGTATTTAGTACATTTGAAGAGTTTTCCCGCATAAACCCGGTAGTCAAAGCTCCTACAGTCATTCTGGATAGCGGTTTGCAGTTGATGGATTCAACGCTCATTCTTTATTATTTTGAAGCCCTGTCCGGAGCAAATCACAAACTTTTACCCGCCAATACCGACGCGCTGGCAAAAGATCTGCAGATTTTGGGCGTTATTCTCGCAGCCTGCGAAAAAGCGGTGCAAAATATTTATGAGCACAAGCTCAGACCAGAAGAAAAACAACATCAGCCGTGGGTTGAGCGAATTACCCGGCAACTCCTCGCAGCATGCCGTGAATGGGATACTCTGCTTGAAGGCCGCGCTATAGCACCTCGCCCTGACCAGGTCGCGGTAACCAGTACGGTGGTGTGGTCGTTTATTCAGTTCATGATCGCTGGGGTGGTAGCGGTAGACAATTTTAAAAACATTCAGTCGCTTGCTGAATCATGTGAAGCCCTGCCAGCGTTTAAAAAATATCCCCTGGGTTAAAAGCGATGCTAATGAGCGGAGATTACGGTTATCCGATTTCCACAAGCGATCGCAATCGGCGCAAATGATGCGCCGATTGTGATACAGCGTTACACCGTCGGGATGGTGCCGCCATCGATGACATATTCGGTACCGGTGATGGCGGCTGCATGAGATGAGGCGAGGAAGGCAATGAGATTCGCCACCTCAATCGGCTTTGACGGACGCCCCAGCGGAATACCACCGAGTGCATTCATGATGATCTGTTTACCGCCTTCATAATCCGTTCCCGCCTGCTGCGCCAGCCGCTCCGCCAGTGCCACCGCCGCTTCGGTTTCGATCCAGCCGGGCGCAACGCGCACAACCCGAATTCCCTTTGGCGAAACCTCTTTCGACAGGCTTTTGCTGTATGCCGAGAGCGCCGCTTTGGCCGCTGCATAGCCGGTGGTCGATTCCGGCAACGGCAATTCGCGCTGAATAGAGGTGACGTGAATGATCACTCCGCTACCCTGTGCCAGCATTCCTGGCAACAGCGCACGATCTAAGCGTACCGCTGGCAACAGATTAAGGTTGAGTTCTTGCTGCCATTCCTCTTCGCCCAGCGCCGCAAAACCACCGGCGGGAGCGGTAGAACCGCCCACCACATGAATGATGGTATCGACACCGCCCAGGTGCGTCTGAACGGCTTGCGCTACTGAGGCGCACCCGTCGGCAGTGGTCAGGTCTGCCGCGACGAAGACATCGGCGAGACATTCCGCAGGAGCGTGGCGCGCCGTCGTTAACACCCTGGCGCCCAGCTGTTTTAATAACCCGACGACCGCTTTACCAACGCCTTTAGTGCCCGCCGTCACCACCACGCGCGTGCCCTGGAAATCAAGATCCCACGACATCAGACAATCTCCAGTGTGTTGATCTTGTCGCCGGCCAGGCCGAAAGTATGTTTCAGCACTACCGGGCTGCCGGGAAAATTACCGGCGACGTTCGACGTGACGGTCACCCGGTCGCCGTCGATGAGAATCTGAACCGGCTCAACGCTGTAGTCAAACGCGGCCTGCGCGGCACGTTGCCATGCCTCGATCGCCGCATGTCCCTGATGGGTTTTACCTTCATCTTTCACGACGGCATCTGCGGTAAAGCAGTGCTTAACGTTGGCGATATCGCCACCATTGCTGATCGCGAAATAGGTAGAAATAGCGTGCGGTAGTGATAATGACATGGCTTTATACTCCCGTAATTTACAGTACGGGAATTTTCAACATAGACTGTGAAATTGACAAGTACGCACGAAAAAGTGAGTGACTATATTATGAGTAAGTTATATAGCCCGGAATCTGCTGCAAGCGGCGTGGAGCAAGTCCTGCGACTGCTGGAAGGGCGCTGGAAATTAATTATTCTTTTTCATCTCTTCGACGGAAAGGTGCAGCGCTATTCCGATTTCGAAAAACTGATCCCCGGTATTTCGCAGAAGATGCTGGCGCAGCAATTGCGACAGCTTGAAGCCGACGGAATCGTGTCGCGGACGGTATATCCCCAGGTGCCGCCGAAAGTGGAATATCGGCTCACTGAGTGGGGACAGGCGCTGTGCCCTGCTCTCGATGCAATGCTGAAGTGGGCAGAAAAACGCGAGGCTTAAGTATTAGCAGAACTTTTTTGTTGCTGAGCGAAAATCACGGATGCCTGCTTTTCGCTCTTTGCTGGCACGATGAAGGTTGTCGATGGTGAGTGCTGAAAAACAAGCCTGGGGCATATCCCGGCAGGGTAAATAGTGAAGCAGCTCAGCATATTATCGTAAACAGGCTTCACGGACAGTGCGAAACGATAATTAATAACACGCTATCAGCCACTCCAAAATATCCTTCGGATAGTGAAAACTCATTAATAGGTTTACGCCAGGCTATGGCATCAGAGAATAAATAACTTTGCGGGATCATCATTACCACGATAACCGCATAGTAATATGTAGACTTGCCCACATTATTTTTTGCAACGTTATTCATTTGTCTGGGATATATTTTCAGTGGATCTCTTTTCCCATTATTTTATTAAAAGAAATTGCGTAATTGACGATAAGTAAGTAGATGGCCAACTTCTCCTGAGTCCTCAAAAACAAGTGAATAAACCTGTGATCAGATAAGAAGTAAAAATGAAACCATCTTTCGAAAATTAAGAAAGATTACTGAGGATACCTCTATGTCTAAGCTGTTACCGTCAATAAAAAATCTGCCTGTGGCTGCCAAGCTGTTTGGCGGGTTTGCAGTTTTAATCGTTATTATTGTGCTGTCTTCACTCATCAGCATACAACAGTCTGCCAATATCCGTGACCATGCCTTAAAGGGCAAATTAATCAATGAAATCAGCACGGAGCTTAATACTGCGCGACGTAGCCGCTTGAATTATCAATTAAACCATGATGAAACATCACTTCAGGCGAATAAAGTCGCCATTGAAAAGATGGATCAAAAAGCAATCACTGGTCTGGACTTTACCTGGGACAGCGATGCCCGCGTTTTGTTTGAAGAATTGCGCAGTACTATTCCTGACTATGCCAGCCACCGCGACACGTTCGTTAAACTGGAACAAGTGACTGTCGGGAAAGCGCAGGGGTTGACCTCTCCCGAGCTGAAAACCTTGCTGGATAAATTCAGTACCCGCATAGAGCAGCAAGAAAATACGTCTAAAGATGAAATAACGTTACTCAATCGCCTCAATAATATCTGGGGTGCCGCTTATGCAATCCAGTCATCGGCAGGTAAGCAGGGGGTAGATGTTTTCAAGGCACAATCCGATGCCGCGTCGAAGATCGTCCATTCAGAAAACCTGAGCCTCAATGCGGAAGACAAAGCGATGGCACAGGCATTTCTTAACGGGATGCAGGATAACGTTGTCTCCTATGTTAATGCTCTGAAGGAGTCGCAGAAAGCCGCTACAGATCTCACTGGCGTCGCAGAAAAAATCAATACTATCACTGCCGATTTGGGGACCGGCCAGACCCAGAAAAATATCGATATTATTCAGCGGGTAATGATAATTATGGGTATCGTTGCCATTTGCGCCGTGCTGACGGGGTTACTGGTCGCCTGGCTGCTTACCCGGCAGATGACACGCCAGATAAAACATAATTTGACGCTGGCTGAACGTATTGCCGGTGGTGACCTGACCGCCATCATTGAGCCGCAGTCAACCGATGAACTGGGCCGCCTGACGCAGGCAATGGGCATGATGAATGACAGACTTCGCGACATGATCACCCAAATTAAAGAGTCGGTAATTCATGTGGCGAATGCTTCGTCGGACATTTCGGCAGGCAATATTGACCTGGCTTCCCGCACGGAAGAGCAGTCTGCTGCGGTGGTTGAAACTGCGGCAAGTATGGAAGAGTTGACCTCAACGGTTAAGCGCAACGCAGACAATGCGCGTGAAGCCAGTCAGCTCGCAGGGGTGGCGGCAGAGCATGCGCGTTCCGGTGGGAAAATTGTCTGGGACGTCGTCAGCACGATGGAAACTATCACTGAAAGCTCAAACAAGATCACGGATATTATCAGCGTAATAAATGGCATTTCTTTCCAGACCAATATCCTTGCACTTAACGCTGCTGTAGAGGCGGCACGCGCAGGTGAACAAGGGCGCGGATTTGCGGTGGTGGCGGGCGAAGTAAGAAGCCTGGCCCAACGCAGCGCTAATGCCGCTAAGGAGATCGAAGGGCTGATAAAAGAGTCCGTGCAACGCGTGATGACCGGTTCAGAAATGGCGAATAAAGCCGGTTCGACCATGGAGCAGATTGTATCCTCAGTCACCAACGTGAGCGGGATTATGAATGAAATTTCAAGCGCCTCAGAAGAGCAGAGCAGAGGTATTGATCAGATTGGTAAAGCAGTAACTGAGCTGGATTCAACGACCCAGCAGAATGCTGCGCTGGTTCAGGAGTCGTCTGCGGCGTCATTATCACTGGAACAACAGGCTGAACAGCTCACTCAACTGGTTTCCGTGTTCAAGCTGGGCTCAGAGACCGCGAAGCCGAAACACGCACCCGCAGCGGCTCGCAGCAAGGTTAGCCTGAGGCCCGCAACGTCAACAGGCAACGGGGCTGACTGGGAGTCTTTCTGACACTCACCCAATCAAAAAAGTGCCCTCCTGATGAGTGAGGGCACTGCTATTACAATTTACGCCGCGCTAAATAACCCCGTGAATAACTTGAATTTATATTTTAAACAGTCAGGTGATTTCGCTGAATTTTAACCCTCCCCTTGCAGTAAAATGCACATGGTTTATTTCATAAACCGATGTTTCAATATTTCCCCGCTATCGTTTATCCAGCCCGCTTCCACGTTTATTGCTTCGCTGCCGACATTGCGCTCCAGCAAGTAATGCCGCTGGCTGAAGGGTCTAATCATCATATCGTCCTGCTGGTGCGCTTTAGTCTGCCCGGTGTGGCCTGTCACGCTGATTGTGGTAAACGAAATGCCCAGCGGCGTTGGGTTGTTGAATTCGAGCCAGGACTTTTCACCCTCCGCATACAGGCGAAAGGTCAGTTTGCTGATCGCTTCCTCGGGTGTCAGGGTGAGGGTTTGTGGGCGGTAAAAGATCTTTAGCTGGGTGTTCATTGCCAGCTTCAGAAACGGCTTGTCCAGGCCTGCGCTGTCCGGCGGCACTTCATACAGATTGAGCCAGAAAACCGATTCCCGATCCGTCGGCAGCGGATCGCGGTTATAGATGATGCGTAACCCCTGCGTGCTTCCGGGGGCCAGGCGAAAGACCGGCGGCAGAATGACAAAGGGCGCAGCGCCGTTATCCGGCGAGCCTTCGCCGTTATCTGCCCAGGTTTGTACTATCACCGGCCAGGCATTGGTGTTCACCAGCATCAGCGTTTTTTCACGCGCATTCGGTGGATAAATCACCCGTGTCATGGCCGGCATTACGCCAGCCAACGTCGCCGGTACGAACAGGACGAACAGCAGCATGAAAAACCGGCTCATTGCATTTTCACAATCACGTACGCGGTGGCATGAACGCGGCCTGCGGTAACCGTCATTCCAGGCAGTTTTTGCAGGCTGGCGATAAAGGAGAGGCTGTAATTGCTGAAGCCGGGGTATGAACTGCCGTTCGGCGTTGCGCCAGTGAGCACCGGATACCAGCCTGCGTTATTGCCTGCGGGCGTGGGCGAAAGCGGCACATTCGTGGACTGGCCAAGAAACGTCATTGGCTGGCCCGGGTTGACGCTGTTGGCAATGGTTATGCCCACGCCTTTCGCCATCTCCGGCGCATTATAGTTATCAGAAACCAGCGCCCTGACGCCGCCGCTGGCGTTGACCAGATTCAGACTCTGCGCCGCGCGGTAAGCGCCTTCGGAAACCTGAAAACCCAGCGCAACCTGGGTATCGTTCAGGCCGGAAACGACCGTGTTGTTGCATTCCAGTTGCACGTTGAAATTCGCGCTGCTTGCCATGCCAGCGTCCAGATCTCTCACGCTGATGGTGGGTAACAGCACCAGCGGCGTGGCGTTGCGTACCGTGCAGGTGGGATTGTTATAAAGTTTGTTCGCCATGCGCATGCCGTAACCAAAACCATTGTCAGCAAGCCAAAAGTCTGAGTTTGTGGCGCTGTCCTCACCAGCTTCATCATGACCAAAAGGTACGATAGCGCCGGGGCCGGAAAGCTGGATATAGGCATTCGGTTGCGTGCAGGTATACAGCTCACCCGAGGGGGTGGCAAAGACAATGCCCGAACCGTTGTTATTGTTGTTGCCGCAATAGCTGGTTATTGCGCCCAAACCGGGTAACGTACTGACCCGGTAAAGCTCAGACTGCAACGGTGGAATATCCTGTAAGCGGATCTGAATTTTTGAGCCGACGGTGGCGTAAGTCGTCACGGGGATTTTTTGCCAGTTGCGCGTCAACGTTATGCCCGACATTGACTGCTTGATGCCAACATAGGCAAACCATGTGGCGTAGACATTCGTCAAATTGTCGTTTGCGCCGATGTTGTAATAGCCGCCCACTCGATCGTCACCATTGATCGCCACCAAAAAATGGATACTGGCCAGGTCGGCCTGATCGCACTCCCACAATACCGATGCGCCCGAAGCGCCGCCGGCAGTGTAGTTGGTTGGTGGCGTTACCGTGGTGGCAATTAATGTTCCGACGGGCGCGAAGTAGGTATCGATCAGGTTAATCTTGCCGAACTTGATCTGCGCGGAGTTGAAATCATCGGTCTGGCTAACATTGGTTTTGGTACATATGGCCCACGCCGACGCGTGCAGCAGTGCCAACAACGCGAGCAGGAGTTTCAGGAACAAAATAGCGTGCTTTGTCATGCCGGTTTCTCCCTTTACTGGCAGATTGCATTCAGGCGGATTAAAGGGCTCGCGGTATCTTTTCCGGAGAAGTCGTACGAGAGATAGCAACGATCCTGGGGGGCATCTCCCCAACGCAGCGTTAATCGCCCTTTGGGTCGATCGGTGCGCAAGTAAATTTGCCCGTTTTGCCCGGCGATGCCGATCAGGGTGTTGTTCTCATCAAGTACATCCGCGCCTGCTGGCGGCTCAGAGCCATCCGGCAGCGTCGATTTGATCAATAATGCTTTCCCGTTGCGGGTACGGAAGACGACTTTGGCCGACGCCCCGGCAATCGGCGCTATCTGTTTTTCGTTGTCGACCAGCTCGGCATCGCCCTCCATATCTTGCGGATCGAGTGTGATGCGATTGTAACGGTAGGGGGTAATGGCCGGGAGCAGCGCATAACCGCTGTCGTTGATCGCAAGATTTTCGGAATTGAACACTTTCGCCCCGGCAGCACCTTTGGCTTCGACCAGCGCAAAGGTATCGCCGAGATACGGGCCAAATGTGATGCCGCCGGAATGCGCCACCACCGCGCCCTGGACATTAGCGGAAGCCTGCCAGTAGTCATTCCCGCGCGAGGCGTTCACGCCGACGGTGGTTTGCGAGAACCGTTTTTGCACACCGCCACTGAGCGTCGTCTGGTGATATTGCTGGTCGCGCATGACATCCAGGTTGTAGCTTGCGGTCTGCCCGGTATCGAGCATGCCGGAAAGCGAGCTTTGATATTGATCGCTGCCGTCCGTTGAATGCATCCATGAATTACTCAGGCTGGGTACGCGCGGGCTGCTCCCGCCGAGCGGGAAAGAGAGGGAAAACGCGGTGAACGTCTGCATATCCCCGGCATTCTGATAGCCGCCGGTGTGCTGTCGGCCAACGGAAAGGTTTATTGAAATCCCGTAGCGGAAACTGTTGCTGTAACCAAGCTGAAGTTGCGTGTCGCGGCTTTTTCCGCCGCGATAATTCTGCATGGAGCTGGAGATAAAAACGTTGCCGAAATCTGCCAGGCTCTGGTTCATGGTCAGGTCAAAGCGCGATTGTTGGCGCCAGCTATCTGATTCCCACAACTGATTATTGCGCTGCGCTTCCCGCGCTCCCAGCACGTCCATCAGGTCGCGATAGCCGCGGGTGGAATAGCGATATCCCGCCATAGAAACCGTGGTATTGGTCGGCTGGAAGGTTTTACTCCAGCGAAGCTGCGACATCCAGCCGTCGGTGTAGCCGGTATCAGGCAGCCGCGCATGTGACCAGGTAAGATCCGCGCCGATGGCACCGAAAGTGCTGGCATATACGCCGCCGAGCATCAGCGCCTGGTAACCGTCGGCGACGCGCGTCGCAGTGTTGAAGGTGACGGCATTGGTGAGGCCGTGCTGCCAGGTCATATCGCTGAAAAACGAATCATCGCCGTTGTCCTGGGTTTTGCCCATTTCGAGATTGAAGCGGGAAATGCCCGGCCGCATCGATTCCGGAACGGCGGAGAAGGGCACGCTGAAGCGGCTCACGGAGCCGTTGGCCTCAGTTACCGAGACATCAAGATCGCCACTAAAGCTGGTGGGGTAGAGATCGGTTATTTCAAACGGCCCCGGCGCGACGGTAGTCTGATAAATTTCATTGCCATTCTGCATAACGGAGACGCGGGCATTGGTCGTCGCCACGCCGCGAATAACCGGCGCATAGCCGCGCATCGAATCCGGCAACATTCGTTCGTCGGTGGCGATGCTGGCGCCACGGTAGTTCAGTCCGGAGAAAAAACGCCCTTTGGTGATGAGCTGGCCGAACATCAGTTGGCTATTCAGGCCTGGGAGCGGGTGCTGGACGTAACTACGGATATTTTTCCAGCGGTTACCGTTTTGGTTATTCCATGTGAAATTAGATAATTGCCGGTATTGCCAGGAACCAAGATTCATACCGCCGCTTAACGACATCCACAACGAATGCTGATTCGGGGTAGTTGGCTCTGAATAGGAGACGTTGTAGTAATTCGCGAGGTAATTGATAAACGCCATCGATGCGCCATTATCGAGTTCATTCGGGTCAACGTATCCGCGCGGTTGAATGCGTATCTGGTTCTGCGGTACGGAAAGATCCAGACGCAGTTGCGGTAAATTTGTCCGGCTGGTGCCGCCCGGTGCGGCCTCCTGAATTAATACGCAATTATCTTCAGGCGAGGCGGAAGCGGGACTTTTGGCGTTTTTAATGTGCGTGGACTCAAGGATCTCCGGGCTCAGACAAGGCTGGCTTGTGCCGTCGGCAAAGCCTTTAAAATAGACATCATAGGTCCCCGTCAATTTATTATTGGTGTACACATCCATCTTGTAATTGCCCGGAACAATCGACTGCGGCGTGGCAAGCCGCGTTAATGAATCCTGGCTGAAACGGCTGCCACGAAAGAGTTGTGGATCAAAGGTGTAACGGTCTTCGCTGGCAGCCAGAGTTGCGGCTATTTCTTTACCCCAGGCGGGCAATAAAATAAAAAAAAAGGCGGTAGCCGAAAGTAAAACAGCGAATTTATTCATCGAAGATTGCCCATACCGAAAAGAGTCCTGCCTTAGCACAAGCAAACGTTATAAGGGGTGTCTGGAATCCACATTTACGCCGTAATCATTCACCGTCACCAGCGCGATAGATGCATTCCGGGTGTTTACCGTATTGGCGCGTAAAGGCCATTCGACTTTGCTTTTAGGGGGAACCATGACCGCATCGGCAAGTGGATATTTTGTGCCGTTAGCAATAAGCTCGGCGCGGCGAATAACGGAGTAATAACCGGTAGGATTTGTTACCTCAATGCCATGCGGCTTTAGCTGGAATGACAGCTTTTCTGCGGTTTCATACGAATTTCCGGGAATCGTATGCGGACGATAGAAAATTTTGAGGCGATTAGTTAGCGCCAATACTAATTGATTGCGATCCTTATCTTTATTCTCCAGATAAGGTAATTGACTAAAACTGAAGTAAAAAATCGATTCACGATCCTGAGGCAAATTGTCCCCCGTGAAGATCAGTTTCACGGATTGCCCACTCTCTGGTTCCATTCTGAATATTTGCGGGGTGGTAATAAAAGGTGCTTCAGGATGTTTTGCTTTTTCAATACCGGAACCATCATCAACCTGAATACTGACGATAAAAGGCTGTGAACTGGTGTTTCTTAATTGAATTGTTTTTTCTTTGATATCATCAGGGTAGATGATTCGCGTCCCGGTCATGATCACGTTTGCGGCTGCGTTCACAGAAATGGTGATGGAAAATAAAAATACAGTAAAAGACATTAACCTATTCATTTTCACATTATCCCTGCGCTGGTTATTTATTGCGTAATATTGAATGGATTTCTGGCTGACGTCGTCACGCAGCCAGTTTTGATTTAGAGATAGCTCAGCGAATATTCAGCAATGGCGGTAATTTTACCGGCGGCGGCAGTGGTACTATTGAGGACATAATAGCGTGCGCCGTAATCATAACTGGCTTCTGTCTGGTTGGCCGGAAGGCTCAGCCCAGGCACGGAGGTGACACCGGAAAGCCGGATCTCGGTGCCCCCGGAACCTGCGTCCATCAACTGAATGCCGAAGCCTGTCGCCGCATCCCCACCCGAATAGCTGTTGCCAAGTACACCCGTAGGATCAACGTTATAACCAAGGAAATTGGTGTTGATATTGGTCACGCTGGATGTTGACTGGCAGCCACTAATTGAAACAGTAAAAGGAGTCTGGCCGTAAAATTGGCCCTGGGTTAACGGCGTGCCAGGAGGGCTGAAGTCGGTCAGAGACACGGTAGGTAATAAGACGACGGAATCTGTGCGGCCATTGATGAGTACGTCGCAGGTCTGGCCTGAGATTTCGCCCTGAAAGGTCACTGTCGGCGCGGCAAAAAGTGGTAACGGTAATGTCATAACGCCCAGTAACGGTAACGTTTTTTTAATTCCGGTTCGCATATATATATCCTTATGTTTTAAAACCCATTTAGAAATAATGATATGGCAAATAATATTTGCCGATGGCAGCTTTTGTCATTCCATCATTAATATCACCGCCCAGGGATTTTATTACATATTATTTAAAGTAAAGACTATAGGCAATATGTTGACTTTAATTATGGGATTATTCAGAAATGGCAATTATATTATTTGTTTTATCTTATTTTTCTATTAATTAATACACGAAGCCAATAAAAAAGATGACCGCAGAGGGTAAGAAATGTGATCTGTTTATCAACGGTGTGCTTGTGAAATAAGTGATTCGGGAGCGACATGTTGAAAAATCCTGGTTGGGGTACGAAATGGAAGTGGCGAGGGTTATGAAATGTGATGATGAGGAGGCAGGCGGTAGTCTAAAGGCTGTATTGTGACAGACAGTGTTTTTTTCACTATTTTCTGTTTTAAATCCTGGGAATCATTTTTGAATTTTATTTCAAGTTATTTGGTGTCATCTTTATCAATATAACTTTGTCTTTTATTTTTGCATTTTTAATTAATCTGAAAAATCCTATTTGGGTTCTGATATATTGTTTTGCCTTTCTTTTCCTGTTAGGTTTTCTCTGCCTTAAATAAGGTTTACTGCATCTGATTGTTACATCACTCAATAATATGAGACGCTTATTTTTAATAAGTCATGGTATTAATGTGGCTTGCGATAAGCCGCTTTTCTATTCATTGAAACTTCTTCGATATAACTGAATTATCAAATTAAATGTTACTTCGGGAAGATGTGTTGCGATATTCATTTAAAAGAATACAGCAAAAAAATATATATATTAAATTTTTAAACCAGGTAAAAGGAATTCAATAACATGAGTGCATTGGATAAAAAAGTTCAACGGTTTGTCAGGTCAAAACTCGGGCCGCTAACAGTTGCGATGATTTGCGCATTGCCGGCAGTGGCAAATTCAGCCGGATTAGTAATGAAAAATGGTACCGTTTATAACACCAATGGGGTGCCGGTCGTTGATATTAACACGCCAAATTCCAGTGGGTTGTCTCATAACTTCTGGGATGATTTGAACGTTGATAAAAACGGCCTCATTTTCAATAACGGTACTTCGGCCTCGGATACCGTGCTGGCTGGCCAGATTGCAGGGAACAGTAATCTGGTTGGCGGCCCGGCCAAAGTAATATTGAACGAAGTGGTTTCGAGAAATGCGTCCGTCATCAATGGCATGATGGAAGTCGCGGGCAATAAGGCAGATTTAATCGTCGCCAACCCGAATGGCATTACGGTGAATGGCGGTGGCTCTATCAACACCGGCAAATTAACGCTGACCACCGGGAAAGCGCAGCTGACTGATGGCGAACTGGCGGGATACAACGTCAATGGCGGCACCATTACCGTCGGTAAACTGAGCAGTGCCAGCCCGACAGAGATCCTGTCACGCAATGTTGTCATCAATGGAAAAGTAACCGCTGATGAACTGAACATCGTAGCGGGAAATAACTATGTTAATGCGCGCGGTGAGGTTGCGGGTACAGTTGCGGCATCCGGGCTGCGCAACTATTACAGCGTTGACGTTTCTGCGCTTGGCGGGATGTATGCCAACAAGATTAACCTGGTAAGTACCGAAGCCGGTGTCGGCGTTCGCAACCAGGGCACAATTGCTGGCGGCGTAAATGGCATCAAAATTGATACCAAAGGCATCCTGCTAAACAGTAATGCGAAAATCCAGTCTGCCGGGCTTATTGATATCAAAACCAATGGCAGAATTGATAATACGACCGGCGAAATCTCTTCAATTGATACTATTTCCATCAATACTAACAAGGGCGAGATTGTAAACAGCCGCGCAGGTCGTATTGCCACTAATGGTAATATCAACATTAACAGCGGCGCGCTGACTAACAGTAATGGCAAAATCGCTGCCGCCGGTATGCTGGCTGTCGATACCAACAAAGCTACGCTGACCAACACGGGTAAAGGTAAAACCGTGGGTATTGAAGCGGGTATCGTGGCGTTAAAAACCGGCAATCTGAACAGCCGCAATGGGCAGATTAGCGGTGGTTATGTCGGTATTGACGCGGCGTCAATCGATAACTCTGGCGGTAACTTGCAGTCCGCTGGTGATATCGACATCTTAAGCGCAGGCAATATCAATAATAACAAAGGGTTGATTCGCGCAGCTAACGGCCATCTCACGCTCGGTTCTGGCGGTACGATCAGCAATGAAACGACCAAAACGGCAGATACCAACAGTTCTGACTCTCTGGGGATCATTTCGCAGAAAGAGCTTTATATTGGCGCCAAAAGGATCGTTAACCGTGGCGGTCAGATCGCGTCGAACGACGTTGTCACTGTTAAGAGCACCGGTGATATCGATAACTACACCGGCAAGATCGTCTCCAGCGTTAAAGTATTGGCCCGTGGCACCTCTTTGAATAATGATCGGGGCGGCCTGAGCGCAGATCGTGGCGTAGATATTGCTGTTAGCGGTACGGTGAGCAACAACATCGGTGTTATCAGCTCGAACAAAAGTGATGTGGAGCTGAATGCCGGCGATATCGATAATGTTGGTGGTTTGATGCTGGGGGAAAATATCACCCTGAATGCTAAAAACAACGTCAACAATGATACCGCGCTGATTGTGGCCAGAAAATTACTGAACGTGAATGTATTAGGTACTATTTCTAATAACAACGGTAACGATTTTGGTACCCGATATGGTGAATATTTCGGTATTCCTCAGCAAATCGGCGGCATGATTGGTAAAGAAGGCGTCTCTTTTTCTGCCCGAAATATCAATAGCACCAATAGTCGTATTATTTCCGACTTCGGCAATATGAAACTTGAAGCTGCCAGCACGCTGAATAATACGCGTGGTTTGCTGTACAGTGCGGGTGATATGGCGATTGACGTTGGTTATATGTTCTACAATAACTATGCGACAACTGCCAGCGCTGGCAACATGAATATCAGCACCGTTTCTCTGCAAAACTACAGTAACGGTTCCATTATTGATAATAATGCGACCGGGATTATTTCTTCTGATAAGAATCTGAATCTGAACGTGAATAATAGTTTCACGAACTACGGTTTTATTAATGCAGAAGGCGATCTGAAATTCAACGTTAGTAAAGGTATTCTGTATAACTCGAATACCATTGCCGCGGGTAAAGACCTGGCTATTGATGCGCTGAATGGTATTGATAATAACGGTGATATTGCTGGCGGTGAAATTCTGACGCTGAAAACGAAAGGCAGTGTGACAAACCGTACCAATCGCAATATTGTTGGTAAGCAGGTTGTCATTTCTGCTGGTCAAAATATTACGAACCATGGCAATATCGTCAGTGATAATTATATGGATGTCACCGCTAACGGTACCGTATACAACTATCTCAATATGCTGAGCTATGGTTCGGCAAAAATAACGGCCAATACTGTCACTAACAGCGGCAGAGATGCATTGTTAGGTGCGTATGAAGATTTCTCTCAGGATGTGAAGAAATTGAATAACACCGGCACTGTTCTTGGTATGTAAGGTGTAAAAAAAGGCAGTGGCAAACTGCTGCTGCCTTTACTTCTTTCAGAGTGAATTCATGGAATTGCGATTTATAGCTTTTTGTATGCTCATGATTGTGGGCACTCAGGTATCAGCAAAGGATAATGTTGATAACCTGATAAAACAGCAAAAGAATGCAGATGCCAGCGTGCTGCATGAACAACAGTTTGAGAAAAAAGATGTTTTCTCAAATACCGATCGGAAAGTATTTACTCTGCAAGATCTTCCCAGGGAAGAAAATTGTTTTACTGTCAAGAATGTTCTTCTTGAAAATGATTTTCTAAAAGCTAAAATTACGCAATCTATTAATGAGAACATTGCCGGGCGCTGTATCGGTGTTGCAGGTATTAATACAGTCGCATCAGCTTTGCAGGATTATTATATTGATGCGGGCTATGTAACTACGCGGGTTATCATTCCGACACAGAATATCTCTACCGGTGAACTCAAATTTACCGTCGAAGCAGGTAAGATTGAAAATGTCATTGTTGCTGGTGATGATATTCGCGCGTGGATGTTACCTTTTAAAAATGAAGATATTCTGAATATCCGTGATATTGAACAGGGGCTGGAAAACCTGCAATTTGTTCCCGGCGTGAATGTTAAAATTAATATAGAGCCGGGTAGCCAAAATGGTTACAGCAACGTCAGTATTAACACTAACCGTTTTAAAAAGTGGAGCGTCAGAGCAAGTTATAACAACTGGGGCGATGAAGCGACCGGTCAGTATTTAACCTCTGCGGTAGGCTATCTTTTTAATACGGCGAAATTAGGCGATCTCTTTTACCTGGCCGGCACCAGCAGCACCACCGGTAAGTATCAAAACATCAGTGGCTACTATTCATTCCCGGTCGGCTACTGGAATTACACATTTTTCTACAGTAAGAGTGATTCGCGACAAACGGTTCCGCTCTCTTACTTTTCGCTGGATTACGCCGGTAACAGCGAGTACCTGAGCGCGAAAGCAGCAAGGACGGTCTATCGTGATAAAAGCAGGAAGATCGCGGCAAGTGCCGAGCTTATCCGCAGAACCTCCGGATATACTCTCGACGGCGAAGAGCTGGTATTACAGAGCCGCGATATGGGGAACGTGAAGTTCGGGCTTAATTATAAGCAGCAGTTTGCCGATGCTTCTCTGGACGCCACCCTCTCGTGGCAGCGTTTCTTAACATGGTTTGGCGGCGAACAAACGCCGGATATGCAGTATGGTGAAGTCAGCCCAATAAGTCAGTTGTTTAACTTTCAGGGAAATTATACTCAGCTGTTTGCCAATGGTTACTACAACGGGAGCTTCTATGCGCAATATGCGCCGCGCCAGTTGACCTTGCAGGATCAGATGACCGCGGGCGATCGGTGGAGTGTGCGTGGATTTGAAAATAGCTATGGCCTGACAGGGAACAGTGGTTTTTATCTGCAAAATACATTCTATCGGCCCATAGGTACGGCTAATGCCAGACTCTATTTCGGTATGGATTTTGGGCAGGTGAAAGAAGATGGTTACTATGGCGATGAAACTATTGCTGGCGGCGCCATGGGTATCGAAGGGAATATAAAGAGCCTGGGATATGATTTCTCCATCACTACGCCGCTGAAATATCCTGGTGATTTGGTAGTGAACAAGGCTAACTTTAATTTCAACTTCTCGTATCAGCTATAATTTTGAGTGTGTAGTACGATGCGTATTGGTACGGATATTGTAGAAGTTGCGCGCATAAGTCGGGCGATTGCCAACGGGAAAATGGATTTTATTGAGCGCGTTTATACTGAAAAGGAAATCACAAAGATTAACCCTTCCGATATAAATTATGAACGCGCTTCCGGTTTCTGGGCGGCGAAAGAAGCGGTAGTAAAAGCGGTAGGCTGTGGTTTTCGCGATGGTATTCGCTTTCATGATATCGAAATTATTCATGACGAGTATGGTTGCCCGCAATTTGTTTTTACCGGAAGACTGAAAGAGATTCTTGCAGAGAAAGGGATGGAGAATGTATCCCTGAGTATTTCGCATTGCCGGACTCACGCCGTGGCGACAGTCATTATTTATTAACTTAAATTTTTATCATGAATATGTATAAATACAACGATCTTAATGAAAACACCGTGCTGGTGACGGGCGCGAGTGGCGATATTGGGCTGGGCATTTGCGCAAAGTATTTAGAGCAAAACTGTGTTGTTTATGCGCTTTATAAATCGAATGCTACACAGCTCAACGCGCTGAAAGCGTCACATCCGGCGGGTGACAAACTGCACATTATGCAGTGCGATTTGGCCGATCCGCAGAGCGTAGCGGCGCTATGCTCCCATCTCGCTGAAGTGGCCGGAAAGATTGATGTTCTGGTCAATAACGCGGGTATTGTCAAAGACAGCCTGTTTGCCTCAATGAGTTTTGAGGATTTCAGCCAGGTGATGGACACCAATATGCTCAGCGTCTTCCGGTTAATCAAAGCCGCGTTGACGTTACTGCGTTCAGCGCAGAGCCCGGCAATTATCAATGTCGCCTCCATTGCCGCCATTATCCCGAGCGTCGGGCAATCCAATTACAGCGCCTCCAAGGGGGCCATGCTGGGCTTTACCCGCACGCTGGCGGCCGAACTGGCCGCTTATGGCATCCGCGTCAACGCGGTCGCACCGGGTATGATTGAATCGCGTATGGTGAAAAAAGTCTCGCGCACCGTTGTGCGCAGCGTGGTTGGCTCCATTCCCTTAAAACGGCTCGGTACGTGCGAAGAAGTGGCAAACGCCATTGTTTTCTTAAGTTCCTCTGCTTCCAGTTATATCGTCGGCCAAACTATCGTTATCGATGGTGGTCTGGTAATGCGGTGATTTATGTCTAAATACACGATTCCCGCCAGGATCTTCCTTGAGATGGGCGGCTGGCGACAGCCCCTGATAATGGTCGACAAAATTGATGACTATAAATACGGTGAAAATGGCTACGTGAAAGTCGTCAAACATGTCACCTATAACGATCCGTGGTTGTCCGGACATTTCCCTGACGATCCGATTATGCCCGGCGTCATTATTTCAGAAATATTTGGTCAGGCAAGCGAGTATTTCTCCTTCCTGACGGATATTTGCGACATTTATCGTGAGAAATATCATGTCGAACTCACTTCGTTACGTGATATCCATGCGCGGATAAATGAGCCTGAAATGTTGGAGATTATTCGTACGCGGCGTGCGCAGGTGCGTGGTGTGCTTGCTGCGCAAAACCTGAAATTTAAAGAAATAGCTTTTCCCGGTGATTCTATTGAGGTCGTAAGTAAATTATCATTTTCCGATGCCAATGGTTTTAAACACTATTCTGTTACGGCCCATGCAGGGAAACGACTGATAAGCCACGGTACGATTATTAATTTTCGTGAATCTAAGTAATTAACATGGAGAGTTAGTTATGCTTACAATTAAAGACGATATTGAAAAGCGCAAAGATGTATTGCTGACCATCAAAACTGAAATTATTCAGCGATTGAATATTCAAAGGGATGAATCTCAAATCGATGATGATACAGCACTATTTGGTAATGGTTTGAAGCTGGATTCTGTGGATGCCACCGAGATTGTTGTTCTGCTGGATAAAGTATTCGATATTAAAGTCACGGAAAGCGACGATCCTTCATATATGAGAAGTATCAATAGCCTGGCGACATTTATCATTCAGAAGAAAAATTCGTAATCTGCATTTAAAAGGGAATTTAACAGGATGCTTATATGACATCTCTTAATGATATTCATTTGAAAAATAATGCCATGATGGGCATTTATAACGGTTATTCCATCCCCTTCGCCTATAACGAACCGATGGTCGAATATAAGGCGATGCGCGAAAATGCGCTACTGGTCGATTACTCGCACGTAGCGATTGTCAGCGTGATGGGCGATGACGCATGGGCGCTGGTTAACCATCTGGTTTCCGCCGATGTTTCGATTATTCGTGATGAGCAGGGCATCTACTCTCTGGTGCTGAATGACGATGGCACGATCCGTGGTGATGTGTATGTTCTCTGCGCTGCTGACGGTTATTACCTGCTTTCAGAAGATATTCCGGCAGGCGAACTGATTGAGCGTCTGAATAAAAGTCTGCAAAAAGCGGATGAACTCGATATCCAGGAGATCCCGGAAATTCGCGCCATGCGTGAAGAGAACTGGGGCGCTATTCTGCTGGAAGGTCCATACGCCTGGGAAGTCATGGCTGAAATTCATGGCTTCGATATTATCGGTCTGCCGTATTATGAGTATATGAGTACCGATGATGAGCTGATGATTTTCCGCTGTGGTAAACACGGCGAATTTGCTTACATGGCAATCGGTCAACAGCCTGCGCTGGCGGAACAGTGGCAGAAACTTGTCGATATCGGCGACAAATATCGCTTGCAGACCGGCGGCCTTGATTACCAGATCATCGCGCGGGTAGAGAATCCTTGCTGGGATGGTCGCAGCCTGGCGCACAGCACGCTGAATCCCATTGAGCTGCAAATGCAATGGGCCGTGCAATACGACAAAGAAGATTTTGTCGGTAAAGCGGCTGTCGAAGCACTGTCTCATGACACTCATCAACCGAAAATGATTGGTATGATCGCCGCAGAAGCGTGTGCGGGTATTTACGCTGGCGATCGCGTCATGGTGGATGGCAATGAGGTTGGTAAAGTTGTCAAAGCCCTCTTTTCACCCGCCTTACAACGATATATTGCTCTGGCGCTTATCGATAATGAATATGCATGGTCCGATATTAGCGGCTTCCATATTCAAACCGCGAATGAAAAGGTCGCTGCGCAAACGAAAGGTATGCCGTTTATTTATAATTTGAGCATGTTGGTTAGCCCAACTGAGCACAGTTATATCGATACCAGCAAAAGAAAAAGCGCAGTTTGATTATTGAAAATAACCAGCCGGGAAATAAAACGCAGGTAGCGGATATTTCCCGTACCTGGTTATTCCATGCCTATTCGTCGTTAACTCCAGGTAATATTTATGCAGACAAGCAGGAAAAGGGTTGTCATCACCGGCATCGGGATTTTGTCGTCGCTGGCAGAAAATGTCGCGGATTTCAGAGAAGCGTTGCTGAATAAGAAGTGCGGCGTTGCTGACAGTGAGCGTTTTTCAACATGGTTTGAAAACGCCAGAGCGGCGGAAGTGCTGCATGATATCGATTACTCCGGCCTGCCAGAAGGGCTCGCGGACTCACTCGATAACGCTGCGCTGTGGGCTTATAAAGTGGGAAAAGACGCGCTCAATCAGGCAGGGTTGGCGGATAACGCGGCAAGCCTGCGCGATACCGGCTTAATCGTGGGCGTCTCATCCGCAGGGACCGAAGCGTTTTTGCCGCTCTTTGAGCAACGCCTGCAAGACTTTTCCCTGCGCAAGGCGCTCTTCTCCGGCGGCTTCTCTTCCTGCTGCTCCAGCGTTTCCACGCTGCTCGGCCTGAAAGGAGGCGTTGAACTGGTCGCCACCGCCTGTACGGCTAGCCCCAACGCAGTGGGCATGGCATATGATTTTATTCAGAACGGCAAGAGCAAAACCATGCTGGCCGTGGGGACTGAGCCTATCTACCTGCCGACATTCGCCGGTTTTTATGCGCTGAACGTTATGCATCCGGACTCCTGTACCCCTTTCTCTGGGCAGTCGGGAATGTCAATTGGCGAAGGCGCTGGCGCCGTCGTGCTTGAAGAGTATGAGCATGCGGTTGCGCGCGGGGCGACGATTTACGGCGAGATCCTCTCTTATGCCACCTCCTGCGATGCATTCCATGAAACCGGGCCGGATCCGCGCGCCAGCGGTGCCGTGCAGGTAATGCACAAGGCGCTGGAGAATGCCGGGCTGAAGCCTGAGCAGATCGACTACGTCAACGCGCATGGCACCGGCACCGAAGCCAACGACCGCATCGAAACGCTGGCGATGAAAAAGGTTTTTGCCAACCACGAAAACCTGCTGATCAGCTCAACCAAATCCTACTTCGGACACAACATCGGCGCGGCGGGCATCGTGGAATTAATCGCCTGCCTGGTGACGCTGCCAGGTCATCAGGTACTGCCGACGCTGAACTTCTCGAAAGCGCGCCCGGGGTGCGATTTGGACTATGTGCCGAATGATTTCCTTGACCGGAAAATCAATATCTTCATGAAGAATAACTATGCGTTCGGCGGCAACAACTGCTGCATGATCGTCAGCATGGAGCCGGCTTCCGTTCCTGTCAGCACCTACGACGCCAAACGCGTGGCGATTTCCGGCATTGGCGCGGTATCGGCTATCGGCCATACGCTCAATGAGATCCTCGAAAACGTCTGGCAAGGCAAGCAGAATGTTGAACTGGGCGGAGTGACTTTCCCGGACGATACGCTGGAAGAAGCGAAAGAACTGCTCAAAGTGCTGGATGAGACCGGGCAGTGCGCGGATCTGTTCGGTGACGCCTTCTCTTTCAGCAACGCCACGTTGCCAGAGAGCGAAAAGAATTTCAAAACTTTCCAGGTAAGGGGCCTGGAGCCACGCAAGCACTTACGTCGTTTTGATCCGCGTAAGGCAACGCGGGGCGGTACGTTTGCCCTTATCGCGCTCTGCGAAGCGCTGGAGCAGGGAAAACGTAAAATTAAACGCGATGGCGATGCGCTGGGCCTGATTATGGGAATGTCCCGTGGTCCGCAGGAAACAACCTATAAATATTTGCAGAGCCTGAAACCCGATCCGCGCAAGGTGCGAACTTCGGAATTTCCGGGTTCTCTGATGAACGCGATTCCCACCTTCTGCGGCATTTCAGAAGGGATCAAAGGCTATACCACGACTCTGGCAAGCGGTGAAAATGCTGCGCTCGGCGCCTTAACCTACGGCTATGAGATTGTGCGCCAGAACCTGCAACCGCAGGTGATCGTTGGCGGCGCGGATGAATATTTCCCCTCAATGTCGCTCTATATGGATGCGGTCACGCAGAAGATCCAGATGACCTCGGCGGCAAGCGATTATCAGGTCTACGGCAAAGACGCCAAAGGGTATGTGCCGGGTGAAGGCGCCTGTATGTTGCTGCTGGAAGATCCGCAGACAGCCGCAGCGCGCGGTGCGGAAGTGCTGGCGGAAGTCGTGGGTTACGGGAAGTCATGCAGCAACAGTTACTTCGATGTCGCCGAGCTGGCGGAAAAATCGTCCTCAATGGCGCTGGCGGTGACCCGTGCGCTTGCGGACGCTGGCATCAGCGCGCGCGAGATCGATCTGGTGTGCGGCACCAGCAATGGCAGCGACGAGCATTCGCGGATTGAAATTGACGCTATCTGCGAGGTATTTGGCGAGAAACAGCCGAACGTTCCGGTCGTTAACTACAACGCCTGCTTTGGTTTTGTCGCCTCAGCGGCGGGTTTGCTCAACCTTGCAGTCATCATCGATTGCATTAAAAAACAGTCCGTTCCGGCGATTCCTAATACCGTGGCGTTCTTTGATGAACGCGTGAACTTTGTCCGTCAGCCAATGAAACTGGCAATCAAGCATGTCTTGTTGGTAGGGGCAACGGAAGGTGGGAACTATTACGCACTGGTAATTAAGGAATAAGACTGTGGAAAATGCCGCCATCATTTCAGGCTACAGTGCACATTTACCCTTTGCCGGAAATAGTGTTCAGCTTATTGAGCATCTTCGTCAGGGGAAGCGGGTGGAAAGGAAACCCTGGTTTCGTTCTGATGACGAGGCAATTACCTGCGGGTTTAATGGCAATAAATATGTCGCCAGGCTGGAGCACATTAATGATGGCGCATTAGAGATTGTGTATCAGTTGATCGAGGAGGCACTTGCGCAGGCCAAACTGGATACACACTCTCTCGCAGGCAATAACGTGCGGGTTTATTTAACCGGGCTGGGCAGTCGCGTCGATGGCATCGATTATCACGCTTTTTACGATCGCAATGACGTTGAAGATATTAAGCTCACCCGCTCATTAGCCCGCCTGCACGTATCGAATATGTCGCAGGATACGATAGCGTGCAGCCTTGCGCAGAAATACCAGTTGCAGTATTTGCCGCCAAATATGAACTGCACCAGTAATTCATCGTTGACGGCCATTCATTTGGGTTGCCAGGCGATCGAGCAGGGCGGTATCGACCTGGTTGTGGTGATTAATTGTTCGAAAATTAAAACCCAGGATATCTGGTTCCTTGATTCTCAGTCGATGCTGGACAGTGAAGTAGTCCAGCCGTTTGGTGAAAACAGCAAAGGCGTATTGTTCTCCGAAGGGGTCAGCGTTGTTGTGCTGGAGAGCCTGCGCCACCGTCGCGACAGAGATGTCACGGGCGGCGTGCGCCTGCAATCCTCCTACGCGCAAATTAGCGCCGGCAGAAGTAATGATGCTTCCTGGCTGAGTCTGAATGTCCTGAAAATCATGCGTGCGGTGACCGATAAAGCGGGCGTTAATGTGCAGGATTTATGCGCCATTATTCCTCATGGCAATGGTTCTTCTGTCAGCGATAAAGCCGAAGCCAAAGCGATTGAAATATTTGCTGATTCGCACGCGATTCCTGTGCTGGCGTATAAGGGGCAGATTGGTTACTGCGCGACCGGCTCCGGCATTATCGATTTGATTATTGCCCATCACTCATTAACCCAGCGCGAATTAATTGCTCCGGTAAGTAATGACGCCATTTTGGATGTGATGGCACCGTTTATGCTGATTGATCGCGGCGTATGCGGGCATGAAAAAAATCATTTGCTGAAGGTTGGCGTCGGTGTGGATGGCTCGGTAATTGGGATCGTGCTGTCTGCAATTAATCCCGCGTGATGAATAACCATGGAAGGTTTGATGTACTTATCATCGTTTGCTCTTATTGAGCCGGAAGACAGGTTTTATTTCTATCAACCCAGTTGGCTGAATGCCTGGGAAGCGCATTTATATAATCTGGCGCTTAAGTCTACCCGGAAGAATGGGTGGGGACTTAAACGTTTTGGTACCGATGGCTCGCTCTATGCCGGTGAGATGATCCGTAACCCGCAGTATATAAAATACCTTGAGGCGATGGAGCAGGCCGCAGATGCTGCGCTACAGGCTTTATCCACGAAAGAACGGATGAAATTGTTCAAGTCGCGAACGGCATTTATCTATGCGGATTCGTGGGGAGAAACCGGACTGCTGGAGAGTATTTCCAGCGCATTGCATATTTCGATGCTCGACACGTTACCGAAAAATCTGGTGAAGAAATTTTCTGTTAACGATCCGACCTGCAAAATGCGCGGTGAGAAATATGCATTCACTCAGGCAATGAGCATGGCGCAGGATTATCTGTGCTGGGATGTTTTCGATTATGTGGTGATTTGCTGTGCCTATCGCGCCATCCCGATCATGGTCTTTTCTGAGGAAGATATTGCTGTTGCGCGGTGGGCGAAAAGCGCTCAGCAAGCTGATGGGGTTAACCTGACGGTTGAACGCGTGGGATGTTTTATTTTCAGCCGTCACGAAAGCGCATTGAAAGTGAATAGTGGTCGCTATATGGCGGCCGGACGTGCCGATATTTCGCAGCTCAACGCTGAGGATGTCGAAATAATGGCATTTGCAGGCTTACGGGAAAAATCATTTCCGGCAGAGCTGCAGCAAAAGGTTATTCGCCTTGCCGATATTTATGGTTACAGCGGTTGTCTGACTCCTGCACTAAGCTTCGAATATTTGCGTCAACATCCTGTTGCTGCCGGAAAAATTCGCACTATCGTGCCGGATAACTTATCTGGTTATCACTATTTTGATATTGAATATTCTGTAGGGTAACGACATTGCGATGAGTGACATAATCAGAGAACTACCAGCAATATTACTTAGTCATATTTCGAAGAGCTATGGTTCCGGCGAGGGAAAAATCGACGCGCTGAGGGATATTAATCTGGAAATCACGAAAGGTGAATTCCTGGCATTATGCGGCCCTTCGGGCAGCGGCAAAAGTACGTTGCTAAATATCATGTCTGGTATCGATCAGCCGACATCCGGAACGGTGATGTTTTTGAATAAATTACTCAATGTATTACCGGAAGAAGAGTTATCAACGGTGCGCGGTAAGCATCTGGGATTTATTTTTCAATTTTTCAATCTCATTCCTGTTCTGAATGTTTTTGATAACGTTTTTTATCCCCTGATCCTGAATGGTCATTTCGGTAAAAAAGAGGCGCGTGAAAGAACGCGTGACTTACTGAATCGTGTTGGTCTGGAAGGTTTTGCCAACCGTAAACCTGGCCAGCTCTCCGGCGGGCAGCAGCAGCGGGTGGCGATTGCCAGAGCCCTGGCGCATGACCCGGCGGTCGTTATCGCCGATGAACCGACCGGTAACCTGGATATGGCAACCGGCGAAGCCATTCTGGAACTTCTGCTGCACATCAATCAGCAGACGAAGACCACATTCATCATCTCCACGCATTCCGCGCAGTTAAAGGAGTGCGCGCGCCGGGTGGTAGAAATTAAGGATGGAGGATTGGTGTATGACTCAAGGGCGTAAATGGCGGGACGTTATCTGCGCAGGGCTGCTTAGCATTACCTGCGCGGGTGTGGCCAATGCTTCCAGCGTACCGGCGGTTGAAAGCGTTATGCGGAGCGGTTTCCCGGCACAGCCCGATCAACTGGCCATCGTAACCAGCGCACTGTTCAAAGAGTATGGCGAAACAAAAAATGTCGTCTCGTTAATCTTTTATGCCTGGGGCGTGCTGCGCCAGGCGGAAAACGCCTCAGCGGTGAACGACTTCATTAACGCGTCTGAATATGCCAAAACCGGTTTTTTCTACCTCGATGAAGCTATTGACAGCCATGAAGATAATTTACGGGTGCGCTATATGCGTGCACGCGTCGATGCCTGGCTGACGCCGGAAATGGGACGCTGCGCGGTCACGATCAAGGATACCGAATGGATGCTGAAAGATAAGACGCTCTTTAACCCTGCACAAATTGCGCGGATCCAGCATATGCGTTATCTCGCGCTCTATAACTGCAAAAAATACCCGCAAGCCGCACAGCTTTTGGCACAAATAAAACGCCAGGACGCTGCCGCGGCAAAGGCACTG
Source organism: Jatropha multifida (assembly GCA_948099535.1). NCBI lineage: Eukaryota > Viridiplantae > Streptophyta > Magnoliopsida > Malpighiales > Euphorbiaceae > Jatropha > Jatropha multifida. The sequence continues at coordinate 44,682 of CANUEX010098810.1, forward strand.
GAATTACATAACAACGTTGCGCCTGCGTGGGATGAGAATGAAGTGGCGCAGGTGCTGCTGCCGCTGGTGAAGGGTGAGTAAATGAGCATGATCTTTATTAACGCTATTGTGCTACTGATTCTGCTTTTTCTGTTGTGGTGTACCGTGATGCATGCGCGGGACGTGAAATTCGCATTTCTCAACCTCTTCCGACATAAGCGCCGCTCATTTTCGACCCTGTCGGCGATTATTTTGGGGGGCGTCGCCATTTTCCTGTATGGCGGATTTATTGATTATTCGTTCTGGATCTT
>CANUEX010098830.1:0-12154 GCA_948099535.1 Jatropha multifida
ATATAATGGGTCAACTTGTAGAATATTTTCATGTAATTATGGTGTTGAAATCAGATATTAGGCTTACTACGGGCCTCGGGGGCCTTAAGCTTACCCAGGTCCTAGTGCCGGTCCGGCCCATGGAAACGGGTCGTGACAGATGTGATCAATTATATAATAAAATGAGAATTATATTACATGACTGATTATATTATTTGATTAAATTTTTTTAGAAATTATAATGTAATTAATATTACATGTGTAATCTTCATTACTTAATTTTATATAATATTCATTACATAAAAAAATACATGTATTGTTCATTACATTAAATACATATAATACCAATTATATTAAATTACCCTAATAAAAAATTTATTATTCAAGACTATTTAACATTGCCACCTCATCACCACAACCACCACCATTGCTCCACCGCTACTGCCACCGCCACCACGACGCCACCGTTACTATCTCCGCTTAACCACCATCACCACCGCTACTGCTTCATCACCACCATCATCACCACGACTCCATCACTCCCACCAGCACCTTTGCTTCACCACCATCACCACCTCAACTACCACCACAACCATTCCACTACCCTCATTGCTTCCACCACCACCTCAATCACTCTACCACAACCACCACTCTACCACCACCATCACCACATAATAAAAATTATATTTTACTGTTTAATATGCAATACATAATAAAAATCATATTTTATTATAAAAATGGGAATAATTAAATGAAAAATCACTAAAAAGATCAAAATATCTATAATTTTATATTGTAATTTAATTTATTCAATCAAAACATATGAAAAAAAGTTAATTTATAATGAATTAATTAACTTTTATTTTGTTATATTACATATGAAAAAAAGTTAATTTATATGTTAATTAATTAATTCATATTTAATAGTGAGCATTCAGTTTGGTCAATTCGATTAATTTGACTAATTTGGTTCAGTGAATAAATGTTCAATTAAAAGTTCGATTAGAGAAAATTAAAATTTCAATTATTGATTAAAAATTAATTTAATCGAATTTATCAAATTAATTGACTCTCAAATCTACATTATTTTGGTTAAGCAGATAATACAATTAAAAATTAAAAATATTTCAATTTTTATTTTAATTAAGTAGTAAATAATAACTTCATTAATTTTTATTTCAATTAAAATTGGTTAATCATAAATTTCAATTAAATTCGATCAGTTAATTAAGTTTTTATTTTCTTTAATTTTGATTCAATTAAGAATTAAAATTAATTTAGCCAAAATGGTTAGATTAAGTTCGGCTAAAAAATTAATTTGGTTAAATTTGATTAAGTAAAAAAAATTTTGATTAATTTATTTCGGTTAAAAAGTTTATTCAAATTAACTGAATTGATTGGATGATCATCCTTGAATTACATTTTTTTTACCTTTTTTTACTTTTAATTTAAATAAATTTATAAATCTAAATGACCTTTAATAATTTAATATAATAAATAATTTTTAGTTCAGATATTTTTTTATATTAATAATGACATGGTGCTGGTGATGGTAACAGTGGAGTGGTCTTTAAAATGATGGTGGTGATGGTAGTTGTAGTGATGGAGTGGTGATGGTGGTGTGATTGGTCGTTATGATAATGGTGGTATTGGTAGTGGAGCGGTGATGGTGACGGTGAAAAAGTGATAGTGGTGGCAATATAATTAGTGGAGGTAATATTTTCATTATATTACATTACATATATATAAATAAATATAAAAATAAAATGATGATTATATTCTATAAATTTTATTAATTACATTACCAAATAAAGTAATGAAATTTTAATTATATTCCATTCCATTACATTTTTCGTTATGTTACATTTTTAATTACATTATATTCCAACTGGACATAGCCTAAGAGTAGTTCCTATGTATGAATCTTGCCTCAACTTAGGTTAGTCCGTTGTAGTAGATTCTCTTCTGATTAAGTTTCATAGGTATATTTTTCCATAGTAAAAAATAATAGAATTCAAAACCTTAATTTTTGGAATTCAGCATTTTCAAGGAAAATCCTTTTTTAGTAAAGTAAATCTCTAGAAAAGTAATTTTAAAAATATTGAATTAATATGTTGTACGGAAAATAAAAAAATTTAGGGTATTAGTGTTATTATATTTTTTGAATATCTGATTTTTTATGTAAATTTAATTTTATCATGGAAGATTATTTTTTTATGTACATACAAATAGAGAGAATCCATAAATCGAAATATAATTTTTATATCAAATAAATATATTTTAATTTTAATTTTTTAACGAAATTTCAGTAACTAAATATTCTTTAGCTGACAGACCTAATTGATAATCCCTTAAATATTACAAGTAAAAAAGAAATTACATAATATTTTAGTTCCATTCCTAATTGATAGACAAAGAATCTATTCGGTATCTATCGAACGGTGTTCTTGACTAAGTTAAGAGCCGAGCAGTGAGAGTGATATCAGGATCCGAACAACCTAACACCCGAATAAAGATATACCCGAACATCATTATGACCGAATAAAGTTTAAACCTTATAACGCTTAATAAATATTTAGTCAAATGAAACTATTAAAAGTCATTAAAGGTCAAAAATATTATTTGACATTTATGATTAGATTTTACCTATGACAGTTACGATTGAAATTGTATTATATATAGAGAATGTAATAGGAAACAAAACACAAGATATTCTTTATTCTACGTATTGAAAGCATACTAAAAAATAACACTCATCACTAATGATTGAAAAATATATCTGTTAAGGAATAGTTAACTTATTTAGCCTTAATTTTGATTTAGATTTTATTGAGCTGAATGATTAAAAATCAACATTAAGAATTTATTTTTGAATGATTCAAAATTAATATATGGTGTCATTTTATAATTATTAGGATAAAATTATATGATAATTTTATCTTTTAATAATTTCAACTTGAAGGTTGGACTGAAATTATATCACTTTTTCATCTCTCTATATATATATATTGTAACACTTATATCTAATTGTTTTTACGAATTAAGAAAATGTATATTTAAATTACAAATTTATGCTGACCGATGACCAATGAGATGACACGCTAAAGTGTCCTAAAAAATAAAAAAAACAAAAAAAGAAAAAAAGAAAAAAAGAAAGAGAGAGAAAAATTAAATAATATTAAACCCATTTAAAGAAGTCAAGAAACTCTGGACAGATTACCACAAAAGCCAAGGGATTCGGTCCACAAGAGCCGATGGGGTCAACCCAATAAGTCGGTTCGAACCGGAGAGATGTATTACGTGTCAAAAAAGTAAAAAAACCAGTATTCAGATCGTAGGCTCCATAACAATGACGTCTGGCCCACAAAAATATATATTAATACATTTTCATTTTTATAAAGAAAATGTGGGCCTCATCTTATCGGAATTCGTTGACTGAGGCAACCCTTTTTCATAGAGCGGGAAGCGCCGGGCCAATCGGGGCGGTGAGTCTTTGGATGGAACGCGTCAATCTCCGGTTTGGTCCCACATTTTGACAAAACAAAATCAAACTATTTTCCTTCACTTGGGCCCCACCGCTACATCTCCCTTCTCTCCTAGTTTCTACACTGACTATAGCCTCACGGCACTTCCAGAGAGAGAAGATCCAGAGGGAAGGCCCTTATCCTTCTTTTTATATTTCATTTATAATCACCGCACGTCACTTTGACCAATCAAATCAGGAAAGAAAAAGGAAATTGGAATCTCCAAACAACAAATTTATTATTGAGTTCAAACTATTTTCATGTTGGACCCTCTTATTACTTTTCCTTCTTCAAATTCAACAAATATTGTCTTTGTTTCATTCAAAATTAATGATTTATTTATTTTAAATCACTAAAGTATTATTTATGTAATCACTTGTTAAGTAGTTTAATAATATTTTTATACGCAATAAAAAAATTAATGTATCGACTGAGCCAAAATATTTTACACACTGCCATAGTTTCATTGTTTACTAAATTCAATTACAATCAAAATGTTTAATATAAAAATTAAAATTAAAATTAATTGCATAATAAGCGAGGAGTACCATTCAACCAATAAATTTTTACCACGTCACAAGATAATTACATAACCATTTTTGTATATAAATTAGAGACAAAATATAATTTTATAAAATTACTTAATCAAACATATAAAAACTAGAAAAATGGTGTAAAATTGACTTATTCCATAAGAAGGACTAAAAGAGTTAAAAAGAATGTATAAACAAAACTGAAAAGAAATTGAAAAGAAAAGGTACAATAGGAGTACTAGTCCCTAAATTTTCTTACAGTACAATAGTCCTTATACAACCATATACTCCTTTCCTATTATATTATTATTTATTATTTTATTATTTATTTAATAACACATAAGCCACACACCACCACTATTTACTACTAGTGTTCGGTCTTCTCTTCATAGGTCTCATCCTCCCTTTTTATTGCCTAGTCCATTGCACCGTTTAAAGACTTAACACACCCTGACTTCTCTCTCTCTCTCTCTCTCTCTCTCTTCTTTTTCTTGATTTATGGCCAAAGGAAGAAGTGGACTCTTCATTGATTCAGATCTAATCACTTCTGGTTTCTTCATACACAACCCAACAGTGCTCAATTCTTTTCCTGATCAACAACTCTTCGATTCTAATAATAACACAAAACTTACTTTCATGGATTCTTCTACAACTACTACTACTATTCAATTTCCTGTCAATCTTAACCATGATTCTAACGATGATCATCATCATCATAATCATCATGCTTCTTTACCGTCTGATGATAAACGGACGGTTATCGATGAAATGGACTTCTTTGCTGAGAAAGACGATATTAAACCGACGAACATCACTTCTCATCATCCTAAAAGTCCTACCAGATTGGATTTCGACGTTAACGTAAGTTAATTACCAATTCGGTTTCTATTTTTTTTTTCAAATTTTAATTTTAAAATTTTTAATTTTTCTTTTTTGGTTTTTGGATGCAGACTGGTTTGAATCTTCACATTACTAATACTAGCAGTGATCAATCAATGGTAGACGATGGAATTTCATCAAATATGGATGAAAAAAGAAGTAAAAATGAGGTGATAAATTATTTTTCCTTTTTTTATATTTAAAAACTGTCAATAATTCTTTTTTTTTTTTTTTAATTTTATGGTGTATGTATTGAATTTTTGCAGTTAGCAGTTTTACAAGCAGAGCTAGAGAGAACAAAAATGGAGAATCTAAGATTAAGAGACATGTTAAATCAGGTTACCAACAATTACAACGCGTTACAGATGCATTTAATTACAATAATGCAAAACCGTAAGGTTGAAGAAAATAATGAAGATGGAGATGCCTTAGAAACAAAAGTTGGAGATAATAAACATGCCGGAAATGGAGCAAAGGTTGTTCCCAGACAGTTTATGGATCTCGGTTTGGCCGCTGCTGCAACTGGTGGCGGTGGCGGTGGCGGTGATACTGATGAGCTTTCTTTATCTTCATCGGAAGGAAGAAGTCGTGACCGGTCAAGGTCGCCAGGAAATAATGTAGAGAATAGAAGTAATGAAGATGGAATGGTGTTTGATCAAGAGAAAAAGGGTGTGATCGGAACAGAAGAAAGTCCAGATCAAGGGTCTCAAGATTGGGGTTCTAATAAGGTCGGCAGATTTAATTCATCAAAAAATAACGTTGATCAAACTGAAGCTACAATCAGGAAGGCTCGTGTATCGGTCCGAGCTCGATCCGAAGCTCCTATGGTAACATTAATAATTGATTGTTTGATTGATTTGGGTTTGGATTTTAAATAATATTACTTGTTATTCAGTAATTCTTTTTGTTTGTTTCTTCTATTAGATAACTGATGGATGTCAATGGCGAAAGTATGGACAGAAGATGGCCAAAGGAAATCCATGTCCTCGAGCTTATTATCGGTGCACTATGGCTGCAGGTTGCCCAGTTAGAAAACAGGTATATTGAACTTTTTTTTTCTTACTCTCTTACGGGTGACAATTTCCGTATCCAAAACTCAAACACAGAGACTTTTGATTTAAAGAGAAAGAGTCTCAATCGCCGCATCCGGACCAAAGTTGAAATTTTATTAATCTTAATATTTGGCATCGAACATGTATAGGTACAAAGATGTGCAGAAGATCGAACAATCCTAATAACAACATATGAGGGGAACCACAACCATCCGTTGCCACCAGCAGCAATGGCGATGGCATCAACAACATCTTCAGCAGCAAGAATGTTACTATCAGGATCAATGTCAAGTGCAGATGGACTAATGAACCCAAATTTCTTAACAAGAACTTTGTTACCGTGTTCATCTAGCATGGCAACCATATCAGCTTCAGCTCCATTTCCTACTGTTACATTAGACTTAACACAAAATCCAAACCCAAACCCTTTACAATTTCAAAGGCAACAAACTCAATTTCAAGTCCCATTCCCAAATCCCCAACAAAATTATCCCAATATAGCTAACCCAGCAGCTTTGTTGCCTCAGATATTTGGACAAGCATTATACAACCAATCGAAATTTTCTGGGTTGCAAATGTCTCAAGATATGGAAGGTAATAACAGTAACAGTAATAATAAATTAGGACAACAATCATCTCCAGCAGCCATGCAGCAGCAGGGAAAAGGGCAGGGAAATTCATTGGCTGATACTGTAACTGCAGCAACTGCTGCCATAGCAGCTGATCCTAACTTCACTGCAGCTTTGGCAGCTGCAATTACATCAATAATTGGTGGAGCTCACCCAAACAATATCACTAATAATACTAACACCAACCTCACAACCACCAGTAATACCAATTCCAATATAACAACTACTAGCAACAACAATAGCAATGGCAAAAATAAAATCAACAATTCAAGTTTTCAGGGGAATTAAGTAGAGATATTGTTTTTTTTTTTCCGTTTGGGAGTTCGGAGGATATATTTTTTTATTTTTCGTTCTTTTCTTTTTCCCTTTTTTCTTTTGGAATGAAGAAAGACTCATAATATATATACAGGTTCATTGTATTCCTTTATTGGGGGACGGAGTGTAGGACGACAGTGATTAAGCATAGGTTTGTGATTCTTTTTTATTTGAATAATTTGTTAATTCCAGTTGTATGTGAATACAGAGTTAAAAGAGAATAAAAGTAGGAAAAATATTGAAGAGAATTAAGCATATTATCATTTTGTATGGTTTCAATTTATATATATACCATCTAATTTTATTATTTTAATATAACATTTTATTTTGATCTCTTTCTTTCTGTTATTTATAATGTTTGGTGACATAAATTAACGTAATATTTATATTGGTCTTCAAAATTCAAGAAAGTGGATTCATTTTGCTCAAGAGGATTTTGGATAAAATTCATAGTGTTGTATTATATTTAATTTTAGAATAAAAAAACATTATAATTAATTACATTCAATAACATGAATTTTTTGGGTAAATCTTTTAAATGTATCTTTTAGTTTTATATGAATACTTTTTTAGGAATCAATTTAATTATTGTCTTGTTTTGTATTTTAGTTAGTGACTATGGCATCTTGTAGATATGTAGTGAATGTTATCAATAAATGATTATGTATAATCTCATGTATGTATTGGATATAGATTCTTAAACTTCAATACTTATATATCCTTATTTCTTAACTCTTAAGAAATAGTATTATTTACGAGAAAAATAATTTCAAATAGATCGTTATTATTAACTTCAAACTGCTACTATCATACAAATTCTTACTTCTTAAATAATTTATATAAACTTCAAACATAACTAGTAGAGGTGGACCTTGAGAAACCACTTTCCAGAGAAGAGCAAGTCACTTTGGATCCCTTTTAAGTATGAAAGCCTCCCAACTTTTTGTTACTACTGTGGTTGCTGAGAGCATTCCTTTACTCGATATGCAAAAGTTGAAACAAACATAAGTTTGGAGAAGAGTTAATTTCAGTATGGGGATGAGTTGAAGGCTTCACCTTTTCGGAAAAACAATACATTTCCTATTAGGGATAAGGAGTTTAGTAAAGTGTCCAAGAAGTTGTTTTTCAAGCTAGTTAGTATTGAGAAGGTCCAAGCTCAAGCTGACAAGGCTTATACTTAGCCTTCTGAGTGTGTGTCCCAAGCAGAATCTGAGACGAAATCAGGCCAGGGTCAACGACGATGGGCCAGCAGTGGGTTATGCTCTAGCTGATGACATTCTTGCACAGCTAAGTCGGATGAATGTGGAGATGTCTAAGAGGTTAGCCGCTAATGAGGTTAGATATGAAGTTCATAATTTGCTACTACACCACCCAACTCAGCAAACTCGACCTGTTGACCCTCTAACCCATGCCTCCCCTCTGCTGCCCCAATCAGAGTTTTGGTGTCCCATCGACTGGTCTTTTTATGCTTGACCATCTTGACTTAACCACTTCAGTAGCCAATAATATAACTCAGTTGAATCTGTCTTCAAACCTAAAAGTCGACCCACATCCAGGTATAGCTCCCCCTCTAAATCCAGTACTTACCTCTGCTAATGCTGAGGTGGTAGATACTATTTTGGAGCTCTTTAAAATTCCCAATCTTAGTTCCATGATTTTCACCTCAATACAACCGCCACTAAAATCTAAACAACCTATTCCAGATCCTTCACATTTTAATTTTTCACCTCCTGCCCCAGCAGCAATAAACACCCAAAATGATGTTCCACCCAAACACCTCAGTCGGCAGAAAACCTCTTAGAAGCAGCTTGCTAGGGAACAACTGAGTGCTTGTTGTGGTTCCTCTAGAAGTGTTAGCAGGGAGAAGAGGAAGGAGAGCCTTGGCCATAGCAGTGGTGATGTGGAGATGGTCTTAGGGGAAAAGAGATCCCAGAGTGAGTTGGGTGTGGAGGATGGTATCTAAGGTTTAGCAACGGCAACTTCGACGTAGTCCCATCGACATCAATGAGTCTATTAAGCTGGAATTACAAAGGGCTTGGGAACCCTATCTGTAATTTGACAACTAGGAAAGCTAGTGTGGCTTCAAGTTCCTGATATGGTTTTTTTAGTGGAACCAAGCTGGAAGTGGGTGAAATGCAGGGTATTGGTGTGAGCTGTGGGTTCAATGCCTGTGTTGTGGTTCCTTGTGATTGTCAAGTGGGCCATAGGGGTGGATTATGTCTCTTATGGTCGCCGAAGCTGCATGTAGATATTCTTTCTCTTTATTGCACCATATAGATGCAATGGTGGATTCGAATTGACAGGTTATTGGTATTTACGGGTGGGCAGATGAAAACCAAAAGCATCTTACATGGGATTTGTTAACAGGGTTAATGGATACTAATAAGCTTCCGTGGCTTTGTGGCGGTGATTTTAATGAGGTCCTGTTCCAATTTGAGAAAGAAGGCAAGAATCAAAAGAATCAAATAAGCCTTGACAGTTTCAAAATGGCATTGGATTATTGTCAGTTACAGGACTTGGTTTTGTCTGGGTACTGATTTAGATGGAGTAATAGGCAGTATGATCACAATAATATAAAAGAACGTCTCCACCGTTTTGTAGCTATAAAGGATTGGATTTAGTTATGTCCATGGTTTTCAATTGAACACTTGGTCAGACAAGGTTCAGACCATTACCCTTTGCATCTTTCATGGTATTCTTTTAGAAGGAAGAATTGACAAAGAAGGCCCTTCCACTTTGAATCTATGTGGCTGCAGGAGCAGTCGTGTGGTGACACTATTAAGGAGTCTTGGGATTCGAACTATCCATGAGGGCAGGCTGATACTGTGAAAGAGAAGATTCAAAGATGTGGGACAGTGTTAAAAATCTAGGAAGTTAGATATTTCGGATCTATTAATAAGCAGTTCAAAACATACTAAGAGCTTCTCCATCGACTTCAACCTAGCAATCAAAGTTAGGAGTGTTTGCCGTAGCAATAGGTTGTTCATGATCAAATAAATGAGCTTTTAAAGAGAGAGGAGCATATGTGGAGTTAGAGATCGAGAGTCTAATGGTTAACAAAAGGGGATCAAAATACTAGGTTTTTTCATTCCAAGGCAAATCAACAGCAGAAGCATAATACAATTTATAAAATTAAAGATGACGCGGGTTGCTTTTTTTAGGAGGAAAAGGATATCGATCGTGTCATGATGGATTATTATAAGAATTTATTCTCTACCTTATTCTCAATTGGTTTTGATCATATTCTTGACACTGTAGAGCCTATAGTCACATAAAAGAATGAATCTATAACTTTCCAAACCTTTCTCCCGTGAAGAAATTCAAGTCTCTCTCATGAAAAGCTCTAGGACCAGACGTAAGCCTCCCTTTTTCTTTTAAAATTTTTGGCATTTAATTGGCACTGAGGTAGAAGATATGATTTTGAACATATTGAATAACGGTGACTCTCCTGCTTCTTTAAATCATACTTTCATTACATTTATCCGTAAGTCTAATAATCCGAAGCACACTGGTGATTTTTGGCCTAATAGTTTATGTATTATCATTTTTTTAATTAATTACTAAAACTATAGCTAATAGACTAGAATATGTTCTTTCCCATATTATTCATCCTTCACAATCTACGTTTGTTTCAGGCTGTCTCATAACTAATAATGCTTTGATGGCTTTTGAGATTTTCCATTTCATGAAAAATATAATAGGGAAGAAAGGATTTTTTGCACAGAAATTGGATATGAGCAAAGCTTTTTCGAAGAAAATAATGATGCAATTGGATTTTACTAGCCACTAGGTGGAGCTTGTTATTCGATGTATCACCACAGCATCTTATTCTTTATTACTTAATGGAAAACCTAAAGAAGCCATTTTTCCTCAAAAGGAGCTTCAACAGGGGGATCCACAGTCTCCTTATCTTTTTCTTATTTATGCAAAGGTCTTCTCATGTCAACTTCATCGTGCAGAAAGGGATCGCCAACTGCATGTGTTTCCATTTGTAGAAGAGCTCCTCCTATCTCTTACCTTTTCTTTGCAGATGATAGCATCTTTTTTGGGAGGGTTACAAATACAAAAGTGGAGATTCTTCTTAAAATCCTAGCCGAGTACGATGAGTTTTCAGGGCAAGAAAATTAATCTTATCAAATCGGAGGTATTATTTAGCTGGAATGTGAATCTATAGGTGCAAGAGGCGTTGAGGTTGAAGTTGGGGTGAAAGGTGTATAGAGTCATTATAAGCATCTGGGTTTGCCTTCTATTGTAGGGAGAAGGAAAAAAATAAACCTTTAGTAACATAATGGACAGAGTTGCTAAAATACTAAAGAGTTGGAAGGAGAAAACTCTCTCCTACACAGGTAAAGAGATTTTCCTTAAATTTGTTATCCAGGCTATCCCAACTTATGAAATGAGTTATTTTGCTTTACCTGTGGATATTTGTGATCAAATTGAAGCTTTAATGGCTAGATTTTGGTAGGGTCAGAATGTGGAGGAAAGGAAAATTCAGTGGGCAAAGTGGAGTAGTTTGTGTAGGTCTGAGCAGGCGGGTGTCTTGGTTTTAGAGATATACAAAGTTTTAATATGGCCATGTTAGCAAAACAATGTTGGCGATTATGTCAGGATGAAAATTCTATTCTTTATCAAATTTTGAAGGCGAAGTATTTTCCCAACTGTTCATTTCTGGAGGCCAATATCGGTCATTGTGCTAAATTCTTACATTGGTCCAAAGTTTTGTTTCTTTTCAATGTCTTTTTGTTCGTAGAGCAGGTACTAAGTTAGCCCATGAACTCTCTTCAGGTACTGAGGAGCAAATTTGGATTGAGGATATTCCTCAACAATTTATGTCTATTTTAATGGATGAAAGATCCCCATTTTCTCCTTAATGGATTTCTCATTTTATTCTAAAAAAAAGAAAACATGACTGGCATTTATTAGTCTTTATATAAACCCATTAAATTATCATTATCATTTTAAATATTTGATGTGAATAGTTTGAGACTATTTCCTCGTTTCATATGCATATAAAAATTGTATTGCAAGTAAAATATATAATTAACCTTTGAATTTTAAGAAAAAGGCTTTATAGTACTCTTATTTTTGACATCGTTTTTATGACTATCACGACCCAAAACCGTGGGCCGGACCGGCACTAGGACCTAGGTAAGCTTAAGGCACCCGAGGCCCGTAGTAAGCCTAAACTATCACAACTCATCCCTATTATCATTTGACTATCGGAATAGTAAGCCCATATTATG
>CANUEX010098850.1:0-132076 GCA_948099535.1 Jatropha multifida
CTATGGGGATTCAGAATCGGTGATCAATTTGTCGAGATCAACCCTCTAGTTGGCCATAACAGGCTTGACAGCCACCTCCACGCCACCTTCAATGGTGGTTTCACCAAAAGAGCTTCATCACCGAAATTGAAGGAGGGGAAAAACTCGCAGCGTCGTGGGGAGAAGAACGATGACCATCTCATGGCCTGGAGTCGCCGAAAACGGCTCAAATCGCCGGAAAACTCCTTCTCCATCACTGCGTTCTAGTCGCGATCTCCACCAGTTCAGGCACCGATTACACAAACCAAAGCCATCATCTTCCTCCTCTCGTCGAGCACTTTAAGTTTGGGTGCTCGATCGCCGAATTCCATGGCCAGTTGGCCGGAGACGAGAAGGGGAATGGGGAGGGGAGTCTGCTGCGCGCACGAGAGAGAGAGGGAACGGGGAAGGAGAGAGTTCTTTTGTTTTTTTGTTTTTTTTTTTGTGTTTATTATTATTATTATTATTATTATTATTATTATTATTTATTTTAATTAAACAGTTTTGGTTCAATTTGAACCGATTTGGTCTAACCCAATGATTTAACCTATTTTCCGTTTGATTTAAGGATTTTTCGACTGAGTTAAACTATTTAAATTCGGTTTTCGATTCGGTTTGCGGCATAAAATATTATTTTTCGCCAATTCTCATTGGTAGAAATTTACAATTAAATTTTAAATACAAATTCTTTTAAAAATAAATTAACGGGTTATTTCACTTATAAACAATCAAGAATAACTTATTAACAAAAGCTGATTCCTACTTAAAAATAACTTATTGAACAATTGCAAATCCCAGACTGTCTATTGGCCAGCAAAAGTGTACTACACAAAAGAATAGCTTCTTCTATTGGGTAGTGGTTCTATAGGTACTGGTTTAATTGGGCTCTGGGCCTCCCTAAAGCGACTTAATCCAAGAGCAACAACTTATGGGCTCAAGTACGTGTTTACAGTATTCATGATCACGGTTTTAGAACATCTGATTCTAACGATAAAATTGGAATCGAATCATTATTTATTAGTTTTTAAAATTATCAATTTCGATTTAGAATCATTATATATTGCTATCAACATGTTATTGATTGGGGTTGGAGTGATAACGATTTCAATTTATGTAAATACGAGAGTATAAATCGGTAATTTAAAATATAATATTTTATTTGTAAACGGCGATTATTTTTTATGAAAATTGATGGTTTACAAAATAATAAATCAGGTTAATACTCTTTTATAATATTAAATATTTTATAAAAAATGCTTATTAATTGTTATTTACAAAATAATTGTTAAATTTGAGAATTCATCTCCTCTTGAAGTAAATTTGGTGTGTATATATATTGAAGTTAAGATAAATTCTACTAAGATAATAATTATGAGAATTCTGTATTTTCTATTAGTTAGATTTACTATTTAATATATTTAATTATTGCATGTTAATAGTAGTCCAAAAGTATTGGTTATTTATATTCAATAAATGTCTAAATTTAAATTGATGGACGACGAAAACATAAGTTGTTTTAAACTTGAATTATTGAACCGTTAAAATCCAAATTTGCTGAGGACCACTCAAGTCCGAATTGGAGAATTATTTACATGTGAATTAATAGACTGTTTGTGGATTGTTTAAGTCTGAACTAGAAAATTACTTGGATATGATATGATCATATGGACATAACATTATACAAAGTAACAAATAAACGAACACGGGAAATCAACAAGTAAATATTAAAAAATAAAAAACAATCAAGAATTAGACTTCCCTGGACCAATCTATAGGGACTAAATCTTCTATTTTTTAAAATATTATTTTCACTTTATTTTTTTTTCAATATCAGAAATATTCTTATTTTAATAAATTTAATTTAATTTATGAACCCGTATACTCAATCTAGATAAGTTAATCTCATCCATCAATTACTGTCTTAATAAAATTACATAGACCGTAGATGTTGTCTAGCCAGTTGTGACACCTAGCCAGCATCCTCATTATTAAAACTAAACTCTCCTTTTAAGCCATTAAATTCATTTTAGTCCACTACAACTCACACCACTGATAGAAAATGTGATTAACCCACTACCAAAGAGGCCAACTAAAAATTAATTAACACTCTTTCTCTTTCTCTTTCAAGTCAAGAAACCATTGTCGATTTGAACCAGCAAAATCTCATCCTTCAAACCATTATTTCCTCATGTATGAGAAAACTATTCATGTATTTTCATTTTGTATCGTTATCCTAATCATGCATGATTAGTACATACACGTTAGATATATGTGCTTAAACAAAATTGAGGGTTCCCATCTTTGTGGGTATAGCTTAGATGTCGAGCTTGTGTTGCTTTGTCTAAATGAAGAATTCTGACTTGACAACTTAACCAGCTTTTGTTTTTATATTCCCCATGAACTAACTAGGGTAATGGAAGAAGATGTAGGATTCTATACTTGGTAGCTGAAGCTGACATCTCCCAACTCTATAATATGCTTTATTGCTAAAACCGGAGAAAGTCCATGGAGTTTATGATTATTGATTTTTGGGAAGAAACATAGCTAACCTACCTATCTATCTATTTGGTTTTTGGAATGAAACTTCTCTTCCTTCTCATATCTTATTATATTCATTTGAAAATGGAGAGACAGATTAACATGTGGAAATTTCTTGTATTAATTGGCATGCATGTCGAAGAGCTCTTGAGGCATCAACTATATGCATATGAGAAACAACAAATGGGGGGAGACATTTTAACCCAAGAGGAAAGGGACAAAGATGGACCACCAAGCTTCTTGTTTAGTCAGTATCATGAGGTAGCGAAATTGGAGCTGGGAGCAAGGACAAAGAGGGTGGCACCTAATTCAGGAAATCTTTTGAGATTTTATGTCACCAATGTGAAAGGAACAAGAGAAACCACAATGAGAGATGGATGGACTTATCTAATAATATTAGCATTGGAACATGTATCTCAAATTAAAGAATAATAAAAAATTTCACTTCAGAATAACTCTATTCGTTCTGCTAAAAAAATCGATCATGTTGAGATAGTAAATAAGTAAATGAGTTTCAATATTTACTCATTTATAAGTTAAAAAATTCACTGTGCTCACGAATATTAATGGTTATTACATACGAGTTTTACTACTTACCCATTTATATGAAGTGAAACAAATCGACCCCTTGACCCATAGAATTTAATGATTACATAATAAAATGAGGTGGGGTTTGGCTTGGAGCAGGAACTAAATGGTGAGGGATATTAGTTTTCTTGTTCAAACCTCTCTTGGGTCTACAAAAAGAGATGTTTTTGTTGTTGCTGTCAATTCATTAAGCCTCTTCTTTTCTTCATTTTTCAAGGCCTTTATACACCACAAATCTTCTGGACAAGAAAGTGATTTCCAATGTGGGATGTGATGCCTTACTATGTCGTTTTCTCCAACTTCTGTTACTATAACTTTACAATCCTTTTTAGCCATGTTGTGTACAAATTTGCATAAACTGCGAACCAGGTTTCCTGATAACGGTCCCTGATGGTGCAATCCATATATAAAGTAAAACCCAAATGGCCTGAAGAAATCTGGCATTGCTCGCAATTCAAAGCAAGGAAATAGTTTAGCAATTAACCTTGAACTCTTTGTATATACCCAGCAATGTGTTGGTGCTTTCCCTAACCTCAGCTTGAACGACTCTCCACTATTCCATACACTAAGCATAGCCCAATTTTTCGGAACTTTTCCTTCTGAACCAAAACGACACCTCGGTTCACCACCAGGATAAGCCACCCAAGTCCCTAAACTTAACTTGTTGTTTAGTATATTGCCTATGTCGTTCGGAAAAAGCTCAGTTGAATTCAAGAATTTGCGATACAGAAGCTCAGCTTCTTGGGGGTTGAGTTTAGTCACTTGAACGCTTGATGATATACGTAAAGAACGATGATTAACTGGATTTACAAGAATAGAAGGTGTCCTAAACTTGACATAACCAACCTTGTCCATGAAAAGCTGAACTGAAGCTTCATTGTCTTTCTCCGTTGCCATGTAAGCATAATCAACGTGGTTTTGAATAAACCATTCTTCTAGTTTTAACACAAGCTTTAAACCAATCCCTTTTCGCCGATGAAGAGGAGACACTCTCAAGCCTAACACATAACCCACCTTTGCTAGATTAGGCTTATGAAGAGTTGCAAGCTTTATAGAGCCTTGGATAACACCAACCAATTCACCTCCAAGCTTCGCTACCTAATGTTTTATTTTATGTTTTGAAATGATGAAATGAAAAAGAAACAACAGAACATATAGAGAAAGAAGATGAACTATATATAAATATATATAGCTTTAATTTGGGACGTACCAGCATGTTATAGAAAGGACTGTTTCGGATTCTGCAAATGGGGTCACCCAAAGTATCAGTGAAGAGGATCACTCGTTCAGTTGGGCCTACCTCGCATCTTCTTTCCAGTTCTTCTACTCCAGCTCTATCATTTTGCTCATCGTAGCTTCGTATTATAAGCTCTCCATATCCCATTCTTTTATAGAGAGGTCGAGAGAGATGAAGGAATTATATTGCAGTAGGAGAAACGACGTTGGCTTCTGTTGTATCAGTGTTATATATATATATAGGGAATTAAAATGTGGAATGTGTTTGAATAATAATAATAATAATAATAGAGAAAAGATGGTTAATAATAATAAGATGTGGGTTTTGTTTGTCTTTTTGCTTTTGGGATTGTTAAATTAAGCCAATCGAATCGACGTTAGGATAACCTCAGGCTCACGACAGGTTTGCACGCCTAAGAATGTGTATCCATCGATGGCCAACCTCCATTTGCTGATTACTCTAATCATTAACTTTTAGTTTTGGTTCTTTTGCCATTATTATCATGCACTACTTTGCCTGCCTGTGGATGAATTTTAGCTTTTTGTTTAAGATTTTCTTTCACTGTTTAGTCTAGCTAATTACCCCCTTCCATCAAAGTGCATTTTCTGAAAATCCAATGTGTTCTCAATTTTTTGGGATTGAAGTTACCTACCACTTCTAAAACCTTTATACTCTACAGCATGTGAGAGGAATTAATGATTCGTTTTTTCGTACTGTGTTGTTGAGTGGACAAGTGTGGTCCACCCACCCTCTTAGACACTTCAATTAGATTTGAAGGTGGCCATTGCCTCTCGCTTTGTGCTAATTAGGAGAATTGAACCAGTATTAATCATTATTCCCATTCTTTAACCCTTTTAGTGCCTTATGCGCGTGCATAATCAGCTTCTAACTAATACTATAACATTACAAAACGTGTTACGTTACATTATGTTGCATCCAACATAACTTTGCTTCGTTGGGTTGAAAATGGTCTATTAATGAAAGATAATATTTAAATAATATGACAAATTGATAAATTTATTACACTTAATTAGGGAAATATAACTTTTTCGGTCATCCCTAAAGAAGTTAATTGCTGGTATGAAAAGTAAAATTAAAAATGTAAACTAAACACGAACATTCTGTACACTTCTCAGAAAATTGCACTTATCTAGTCTATTTCTCTTCGACCAAACATCATCTTAGTATTATTGGCAGTGATCATTGATTAAGCATTATTTACCAATTAATTGTGATGATAATGATAATTCTTTTTATTGATTAGCTTCAATAATTTAATCTCACGTTTCAGTTAATGGTTAGGTAAATGCCCCACAAGCCAAAAAGGCTGTCTGATGGCAAGAACAGATAAATTCAAACACTACGCTTCGTGACCATCATCGTCACTCTTTTTGAGTGATTAATTTTTTCTGCTGAACAGTAAAGAACTGGTGGAGATTAATCAGTTGGCTTATCTTAATTAATAATGATTATGGAACCATTAAAAAACAGATTAAAGGCTCAAAAAAGACAAGGTGGGAAAAGAAAAGCTGCACAATAACACTAAAGATGGATAATCACCAAAAGAAATGTCCAAATCCTAACTATCGCTATTCTGCACTTTCTCTCTTTCTTTTTGGGCATTTGAAGCATATATCAATTAATCATTATAATCATCACTCCACCCATTAATATTACTGAAACAACAAGACACGTACTCCATATATTATTGCAAAGCTTACTCCTGTTTGAAGTTCATTATCCATTGTCTGTTACCCAATCTTCCTTCTGCACTTCCCACATGTTCTCTTGCAACTTCCAGCAAATATGAGTTGTGCATGATGCTAATGGGTTTCTAAGATAATACGAACCTCCACCCGGTACATGTGAAGGCAATCAAAAAATGAACTTTTTTTTAAAAAAGAAATATTATTGTTTTATTTTATTTTAAAAATATATAAAATATTATTTATAATTGATTTGGTGTATAAGTGGCATCATACACCTGACGTAGATAAATTTTTTCTAGTCGAACAAGACTTATCTGCACGGATGGTCACATACATTCGACCAATAAAAAAAAAATTTCTTAAAACAATGTTATTGTCCATGAACGCTTTTTCAAAACTCTTTCTTTACTCATTTATGATTCGGTTGTCCCCTGTTTGAACGATCAGTGATATCCTCATTGGTATATGAATTCATGAGTGCAAGTATTATCTTTAACAAAGAAAAATTAACTAGACGTAAAAAAAAGTGTCAATGACCTGCTTTGTATATATATTAAGATTGTGTCTGGAGCTTTTAAATACTCCCTTTGTCCTAAAATATAAATTCTCCTAAATTATAATAAAATTAAAGATAAATTGACTAAATTATTATTTATTTCAAAACCAATAGATACTCGTGAAAATATTTATTGTATTTCATGTAAATAGGGGTAACATTAGAAAAAATCATTATTATTATTTAAAATACTCAAAACGACTTACTTTTTGGGATAAAGAGAGTAACTTTTAGCACTTAGGACTAGTCAAAATGTTAAATGTTATTTTTATAGTATTCAAATACATAGGGTCTGTTTGTAAAAATAGTTGTTTTGGTAGCTGTTAATTATTTAAATAGCATTTTCCTATCAGCTGTCTGGACAATTTTTCATGAAACGCTAAAAGTTAAACGTTATATGAGTTAATTTTCACAAAATGCTACCTTAACCTTTAAAAATTAGGTCAAATGTCATGTTACCGAACATTATAAAAAGTAACATTTAGCGTTTTGACTAGTTAAAAAGTTAAAAATTACTTAAAAAGCTATTATCGAATATAACTATTACATTTAACTAGCTTTTAGAGATTAAAATAATATTTTATAAAAAATTAATTTCATATAAAATTTAAATTTTTAGTATTTCATGAAAAACTATTGTCACAGCTAAGAGTACAAAAAACAATTAATTTTGACAAATGGCTGGCCCTAACCTGGTCCGGTCTTATCCACCACCAATGAAAGGGTTGAGATCTTAGGTATTAGAAAAAAATGTGGGCCCCATCACATGATTTTAATTCTCCGCAAAGTCCTCGCTCGTACAAAATATGTCTTCTTGGTGTCTTTCTTTGCATGCATTATGTTGTCTGCTTAGCCTCTTAGATTGATATTTTCTTATACTTATATATTATGTCCATTCTTGAGGAGGGATCCATTAGTTTTTGTGGGGTAAGAAACTTCTTAATTTTCTTTTTGGACATTAGGATTGCAAGTAATGACTCCAATATCCCACTTTAAAAGAATTAATTGCAATAAGCTTATTAAGAATAATACATCTTTTGCAATTCTAATTTTTATATTTTTCAACCATCTAATGAACATTTAATCGATTTAATTTCATAAATTAGAGTGTTCAATGGGTCAAATAAAATATTTAATAAATCCAATTATATAAATTAAAGTATTTAATAAGTTAAAATAAAAATTAAAGGTGTTATAAAATTTTTCATAAAAATAATAAATTTACGTATTGATTCTATAAAAAAACTAAAAATACAATTAAAAAAAAGAATCCTCTTCACTTGACAAGCATGGTGGTATATACAAATCCACTTGGAGACGATTCAAGTATCAAATGGATCTCAACACATAATCCATTTGAGAACGATCCAACATGCAAAGGATATTGGTGTCAAGTCAAATGCCATGTTTAATTATTCATCCTTTAACTGTAATTAATCAAATATCAATGTTTTAAATTGTAATTTATCATTTTTCTTTCGCAAGTATCTCTATATTTGGACAACCTTAAAGGTAAAAGTTCACTTGAAAATACAATTTACTATGGCTAATCCAGTCCAATCATTTGTTGATTTTTTTTATCTTTTTTATGTACATCTAATAATATTCAACTAGAAAACTTATTAAATTTTATTAAGTCATGCCGAGCTTATATTATATATATATTATATTTACTCGATTCTTGAACCTTGAGCTAAGTCTGATCGTAAAATTTTTCAAGTTAAAGTCGAATTTTTATCGAGTCAAGTTTGATCCTAAAGATATTCAAATCGTTAATTTTCAAATCAAATTAAATCCTATAGAGAAGTAGGTTTAAGTTCAGCTCGACTTTTTTATACCCCTAGACATGAAGAAGAGAATCAATACTCTAAATGACAATTTGAGAAGACATTCACCAATAAAAATTAAAAGAAGACAACTTCCAAAGGTAATTTCTCTTAAGAATATAAAATGTTTAAACAAGATTTCATTTGATGAGTTTTTAGATAGTCTCGTTGACTATGAGATACGTGATAGCCAAACAGAGTAACAAAAAATCTATTGCCTTGAAGGCAGGGGCAGAGCTCTATAGGGGCTTAAGGTCATGGTCTCAAGAAATTCTTTTAAGAAAATTTCTTTAAAAAAATTACATTTTAATCCTTAAAAGTATAAAAAAATTATATTTGACCCAGCTAAAAGTTTAAAGAGAAATCACCGTATCATCCGGAAATTTTTATTAAATTAATAACTCCATTCATATATTTTAGTCGAATTATTATAATATTTCTAAAATTTTAGTATGGTCCTTCTGTTAAAAAATTGCTCATTTTCCGGTAATTTTACATCAAAATGACTAAAATAGCTATTGTGGGACCCACAAATAACAAAACCATAATTCCAAACAAAATGGCAAGGTTCCTTAAAACTGCATGCAAAAGGCTATTCTTTTCCATTCCCTCTGTCAGCAGGTTTGCAATAGAGGAATAAAATCAAACACCTTCTAGTCATCCGTGTTTTACAACAGTCTTGAAGTTGACATGTTCAGACTCCATCGAGAAATTATTTTTGGTAGTTTTGAAGAATCCCATTACACATTTAGTTGCGAAATCCTAAAAATAGATGACTAGAATCGTGTCCAGATACACCAAGACCTGGGCCCAGGTTCTCTTTCTCCAAGAAAGGGTAGATTTAAACAATCTGGTTCCAAACACACCAGTAAAGCAAGCGACTCCCCTTCCTTCGCATACCCGTCCATTACATTAAGGAGTTCTTCCTTCTTGCCTATATGTTATAGCTTATAGCTATAAGCCCCAATTCCTTGGTGAAAAGAGCTGTCGCCTTTAAATCATTGAAAAAAGAAAAGAAGGAACTGCTCGAAAGGGAAAATGGATACCTTTCTTTTTCATTGGAGTGATTTGGAGAGCAGCCATCGCCGGTGGTTCGTGGTGGTGATGAGAAGGCAGGGAGAGAGAGAGAGAGAGAGATTTGTTTATTGTGAGTGGAAGTAATTCAGCAATCAATGGCCAGCTTGCTAAGTATACCTTTCAATCTACTTCCAGTGATAATCGATGTGGTGAAGAGTATGGCGCTGCCATTTGTGTTATCTGTGGGTCCCACTATTGGCGTATAGTCATTTTTCCCTAAAATTAACGGAAATGAGCCTTTTTTTTACCTTTTTTTTTTAGGAATGATCATACCGTGACACGGAAGCTAATCTCGCGAATGATATAATAATTTAATCATAATACATGAATGAATTTGTTAATTTGATTAAAATCAGAAATAAAATAATAATTTTTTAAAATTTAAAAGATTTTATTTGACTTTTTAAAATACTTGTCTTAACTTCACTCTTTTTCTTTTTTCAAAATTTTTTATGCAAAGCTAAAAAAAATGATAGCGAGGTATTTAGATGATAAATAAAATATTTTGTTGACTAGAGATTAAAAATATTTTTATGACCAATCATTCCTAATAGAAACTACAATAAGCTCAAACAAGACGCAAGAAAAAAAGAATGTAATTTTATATATTCTAATAATAAATTTTTTATACTTTTCATTCTATTTATATTTTCAAATTAATTAAAAATGTAATATTAAATAATTTGTATTATTCATAATATAAAAGTATTTATTACTTGAAATTTTAAAATTACTATTTCCAAAATTCTATAACAAAAATAAAGTAGATAAATTTAAAAGAATAACATACGAATAATTTAACTAATATTATAATCTAAAAACTCATCTTTCTTCTTATAAATTTAATCAATTACCAATTGATTATTTTTTCCTATCATTACTTTAAATCGACGTACCAAATGTGTCTAACAATTCAAAACACAAAAAAATCACATCACAAAAATATTATAATTATTATAACTTTTAAAATATTTTTATAATTTTAATTTTTTTACCATCTTTTTAGTTCTAAAAGTGAAAATTTGTTATAATTTTTAATTATTAAATTATTCCATTGATAGTTAATAATTTTATTATATATAATTAGTAACAATTAAAAATTTATTATTATAATTTGTGCTATGCAGAATGGATAATTAAATAATTATTTTGAATAAAAAAATTGTTTTGTTGATGAAAATAAATTTGAAGACTTTATTTTTGTAAATGATCGACCTGGATGAAATTAGGGCGGTAAATTACCAAAATATCTAACTTTCGAAGGTCAAGTAATATCGTATATATAAATACAAGTTCTGCTCCTGTAACCAAACAGCGTCCTTCCCCTAGTTTTTCTTATCGCTATCGGTTAGAAGACAAAAGCAAAACCCTAAGAACTAGATCATGTCTGGAATGTACGGTCAAGAAGGCGATTCTGCTCCTCCGTCTTACGGTGGAGGTGGCGCTGGCGGATATGGAGGTGGCTATGGTGGCAGCGGTGGAGGAGGAGCAAGTGCTGGAGGCTATGGAGGTGATGGTGGATATGGCGGTGGTGGAGGCGGCCGTGGAGGTTATAGTGGTCGAGGTGGTGGCGGAGGTGGTAGAGGATATGGTGGTAATTCGCAAAATCGTGGTACTATTTTTGTTTTAGATTAATTTGATTTCTGTACTGATAGAAGCTTTATTTCTCTGCTCTTGCTAACTATTATTGTTTGATCCGATCTGCAGGAGGTGGTGGAGGATATCAAGGAGGAGATCGTGGAGGAAGAGGTGGCGGAGGTGGTGGCAGAGGAGGTGGCCGAGGTGGAAGTGGTAGAGACGGTGATTGGCTATGCCCAAACTCGAGGTAATTTGTGGTGTAATCTCTAAGTTGATTTGGTTTATTACGTTTATTGGGATTTTTCATAAGTCGTTAAGAATCTGAAGTGCTACAAATTGTAAATAAAAATAAGAAATATTAAAAGTACTCTTTAATCATCAAAGAATGACTGATAATTTAAATCATTAGTAGCTAATAAGAACAATGTGCCATTAGAAGTATTGGTTTACCTTATCTATTAGTCTATTTAACAACACACAATACAAGATTTTGTAATCGAAACTTTATTTTTGAAAATCAATTTCTAAAGCTAGAAGTTCTTACCTCTCCATCCATCATCAAATCCACACTCATTAGATATACAACAATTATTGTATTCATTAACATAATCAGTGTGTACAGAGGTGGAGAGATAAAACTCATAAGAAGTATCTAATCATTTTTGCGTCAACTATTCATTTAACATTATCAATGTGTACAGAGATGGAGAGATAAAACTCTAAGAAGTATTTAATCATTTTTGCCTCAACTTGTAGAAATTAAATTTTACTTTCTGGTCTTTACCTTATGTTCACTATATTTTCTCCTTTGGACTTCGCTTATTGAAGTTAAAAAAAAATTAGAGCAATATAAATGGAAAATTACTTTTTATTAGAAAAAATAGAAATTTTATTAACTTTTCCATTGTTTAATAACCTTTATGGACTAGTTTAATGGCCTTCAGTTTTGGTAATTATTTAAAATTTGAAATCTTAATCATTAGCAAAATAACTTCTTTTTTAAGTATTTGGCAAATGTTAGTATCCTACTTGGGATCCTGATTCTAAAATGATCCTATATAATTTTATTATATCCTAATGATCTTAAACTGATTGGACTATGATTTTGCCAGAGGAAGAATTCTGCATGAGATTTGATTGATTAACCAAATTTGAATACTGGGATCTTGCAATTTTACGATTTGGGATTGGATTTTAATTGCTATGGACCAAACTTTATTGATTTAGAAAATATTCAACATTAAGGTTAACCATATATAGGAATTTATGGGGCTTTCTAATTGAAACTGTTTTATGGTTATGTAGCTGTGGAAATTTGAACTTCGCTAGAAGATTTGAATGTAACAAATGTGGCACTCCTTCTCCTGCTGGTTCTAACAATGATCGCAGCGGTGGAGGTTATAACAAAGGAGGAAGTGGTGGAGGATATGGTGGTAACAGAGGGGGTAGAGGTGGTAACTATGATGGAAATAGAAGTAGCAATTACAATGAAGGGGGCCGAGGAGGTTCTTATGATAATAGGAGTGGAGGTGGCAATAGAGGGGGCTCTTATGGCGGTAATTCTGGAAGAGACAATGGTGGCTATAACCAAATGCCTCCTGCAGTACCATCGTATGGTAGTGCTGGCGGTGGAGCTAATTATCCACCACCTCCAAACTCATATGGGGGGAACACTAATTATGGAATGGATGCAGTTCCTCCTCCTACAAGCTATACTGGTGGACCTACATCTTATCCTCCATCTTATGGTGGTCCTGCTGGTGGTTACAGTGGTGGTGATGTTACAACTGATGTTAGAAGTGGTGGGCGAGGTGGCCAACACGGGGGGTATGGTGCTGGAGGTGGTCCTCGTTATGAAGGAGGTGGTGGACACAGTGGTGCTCATGCTGATGCCGCAGCTAAAATTAAGCAGTGTGATGGAAATTGTGATGAGACATGTGACAACTCGAGAATATACATATCAAATTTGCCACCTGATGTGACTACTGATGAACTGAGAGACCTTTTTAGTGGCATTGGACAGGTAATTCCAACTCCCCCCCCTTGAATATAAATGCATGAAGATTTACATTTGATGATTCTGTAATTGTTGTTTAATTCTTTGAAGGTGATCGTTTTACAAATATATACCGGCTTATTATTAATTATTCATCTTTAAGTAGGGAAAGATTTGAAATATGTAGATTTTATGTATCTTCTGTTGCATCAATGTGGAAGATGTCCAATGGAAATAATAAGCTTAATACACTTTAATAAGCACCTTTAGTACAAATTTTTCATATGATGTAATTGTAATATTCTATTGAAATGGAACCTGCTTTAATATTGCTTAGGTTGGAAGGATTAAGCAGAAGCGTGGTTTTAAAGACCAATGGCCTTGGAATATAAAATTGTACACAGATGAGAATGGAAACAACAAAGGAGATGGAGTATTGTCTTATGAAGATCCAAGTGCTGCACATGCTGCTGGCGGTTTCTTTAACAGTATTTACCACATTACTGTATATCTTTTCTGTTTTTTGCTTTCTCCAACAATATATCACCTGACCCTTAACTAACCTTTTCAAGACCTTAACTTTCTCTTCCTTTCTTCTATTCTGTCTTTTTCTTTCGTTCTTCTTCTTCTTCTTCCTTTTTTTTTAAGTATTATACTCATTGCTAGCTTAATCTTTCAGATCATGATATAAGGGGTTATAAAATCAGTGTTGCCATGGCAGAGAAATCAGCACCAAGGCAGCCACCTTCCTATGACCATGGGTAACCTTCCTAACAATGATTTCTTCTTTTTTCTCTTAGCATGCATGCTTTCACATGCATTGTTGCACTGTTCTGATTTAGATGCTTAATTTCTGATGACCATGTTAAATTGTTAATCTGTTTTTACTAGGTTTTCCTCTATTTATTAGGTTAAGAATAGTGTGTCTCATATGGTCAAACTAGTGTACTGGCTTTGAATTACATAATCAATATAAATCAAATATTTGTCTAAAAGATGAGCCTTTTTGAGTTCTCTCTCTCTCTCTCTCTTTTTTTTTTTAAAATTTGTTGTCCGTGTATGTTCCCTTGGCTAAAATAAGAATTTCACAGTTAATTACTTAATATAAAGTAAGTTTTAAGGACAGCCAAGTTAAGATGCATAGAACATTTGAAGAAACAAATAAATGTCAGATGGTTTCAGCATAGTTGTTTAAAAAATTGGAAAAATGAAGACAAATAGGACTGTGCCAAAAGGGGGGGGAGGGGGCAGGGGGTTTGAGAAAAGACTTGAGTTTTATATAAGAAAGAAGAGATGCAACAGAAACGAGGTAAGGGGGAAGATTGAATGGATAGCTCCAAACATAGAAGCAAGGGGAAGGGAGGAAAGAGACATAGGAAGGAACTGAAACAAGGTGGAATGAGAGAGAGATACGTGAGGGATGTGAATGTTGGAAATGGAACAATTGGCAGCCAGTGATTGGCCTTCCTTGTCGAGGGATCTAGATGGGATGGAAGGTTCTTTTTCAGCCCTTGGGCATCTGTTATCTTGTTACTTGCACTGAATTTAATAGTGACTATGGCTATTTCTTGTCCCACTTCTCTCTCTCTCTGTTCTGAAGGATCCAAAAGTGAGGTTTTTTTTTTTATGATTCTAAAGAATAGGGATTTAGTTTATTTGGTTGCTTGTCATCTCCTTGAACGTGAACCTGGGGTTCGTGATTTGGTAGTCTAGGAGCATGATGGTAACCATTGTGCAGGTGATGGATCATGGTGGTATAAACACAATGCTGATGTATGATTCGCTGCTGCTGGTATTTTTCTGGGTGGCTTAATTTCTGCACAAGTTTATCTGTGATTTGTAGAAGGATACATCTAGGAACAAATTGAGAGTCAAATTTATCTGCAGATTGCATTCAATTCTTTATAGGATGGGTGATAGGAGTATGGAGTTCTTAATTACGATTCTTTTGGAAATGTTGTGTCAGATAGAAGACAATACAATAGTGTTGGGACTGCTAAACACTGACTTGAAAATTTGTGATTTCGTCCATTTCTCTTTGTATGCATTTATGCTTCTTTTATTTTAGAAAATGATTGATTTTTGATCAGCAATGAATATGTTGAATAATTGATTGAACAGCAGAGGCGGCGGCAGAGGTGGTTACGGTGGAGGTGATCGGCGCAGAGATAGTTATAGAGATGGAGGCTCTGGCCCAGATAGGCACTACCATGGTGGAAACAGATCACGCCCATACTGAGAATTTCAGCTCTGAGCTTTTTATGTACTAAGAATTGTGATCTGAGGGATTTAATTATATTTCCTTGGGGGGTTCTTAAACTGGAGACTAAGAGGTAGGTGTTCATTACACTGAGCAATACCCCTTTTTCTCCTTTTTCTGTTTACACTCGCTAATGGAGGGGTTACTATTTTAGGCATGGGATTGATATTAATTGTGTGAATGTTTTTATAGTGGCTAGTGGATTAACTCCAAATTGCTTGCTGCTATGGTAGGTTGATATTTTCAGGTGAGTGAAGCTCTTTCAAAATCTCACTTTATCCTTGTTTGGAATGTAGAATAGTGAATTATGTTTGACTTTATTTTGCATGCCTCATTCAATGTGGCGTTAACACCTGTATTTTTTGCATGCATTATCTTTGCTAGGTGATTAAGCTTTGTACTGACCCAAAAAACACATCTTGGGCTATTTCTAGCATAAATTATTTATTTGTAGGGAGATGGCAATGCAGATCATTTTTGTTTCATCAACATTTAGTCCTATGTCGAGCCTCATGTTGACATTTTTTCCTGTGATGCATGCCATAGAATGTGAATCATGCTTTTGATATTGTTGTGGAAGCGGTTCAAATCTTGCTCAAGTCTTGTGAAATTCGTATTTCCTTTTGATGAAATACCAATTTTTTGTTTTTGTTTTAATTGTGATAATTTTTTTTTAACTCTAAATTAGAATTTTAATTTCTTAGGACAACCTTGGAAAGCTGAAGTTTTAATTTTTTTGAAATAGGGAAAATTTCTCAATTAAATGAAATCCTAAGTTCTTTGACTTGCTCATTTACATAAATGGAACATGAATTATACATCTGCAATTGGCATACTTCAAATCCCTTTCTAATTGTCTATTGTTTTTGCCTTTGTTTGGGTGTCTAAAAGTTAGAAAGAATTTCTTGTTCAGTCAAACTAATTAATTTTAGTAATGTATGTAACTCTGAAATTGGTTGAAAAATAGACTGGAAATGCTTGGTAAGTGTTACTGTTTTTCAATCATTATCATCATAAAGATGGATATGTTGGAGCTATGATGTAATTGTTGGAGATATCATTCTATATAAAAAGATGAATGGTTGTGCCGATCTGGTGCTGAATGGTAATGGAATCCTCGTCTGTGGCCTGGCTTCGAACTTCTAACCACTAATAACCTACGAGGCGATCAAGTTGTTGTGCTGATTCGTGGGTTGCTGCCGGCTGGTTTTTCTCTGTCGATAGCTTTTGTTCCAGTGGCTGGATTGACGGATTCTCATTTCTTAATTTGCTAATTTGGCTCCCGCAATACGTTTGCCCTAGTTATTACGACTTTTCACATTTGATAAATTTGGTGATTACAGATTTAACGATTAACAGTCATTAGAGTTGCAAAGTATTGGACGTGGGATTTTGGCGGCCTTTTTTTTTTTTTTATTCTCTAAACGAAACTAGTCTTGAACCTGAGTTTGGGCTGGGCTAAGCTTTGCATATCTGTTAAATGTGTTAGATTGAGGCAGACCTGTTTGAAAAGCTCCCTAGCCCAAACAAGTGTGATCAAGTATTTCTTAAATCTGATTGTACTTTTTCCAAATTTTATTTTGAATCTTGGATTTTGTAATTTTATTGGATTTTTGTGAATTTTTTTTAGTTCTAAGTTTTTTTTTTCCATCTTGCTTATAGGTTATTCCCCTGTTGAAATCAAATCAAATTATGGATTTAATGCATATTACTCATCCATGTGATTATGGCGACGCAATGAAAATAAATCATAAAATAGAGAAATCCGAGTTACTCACGTTGGGTAAATGACTAGTCTCTTGAAGCTTTAGGTTTTGAGCTTGCGGGCAAGGCATTAATGGCTTTTATTGTGTTAAAATAGTAATTTAACAAGAGGACTGTTGTCTGTAGGGGGGGCCACGGTATAGAAACTGTCGATTTTGTAGCAGTGGATGGTACTGGTTCTGAATTGAAAATCCATGGTTCTGATTATAGTTACGGTTATAATTTTAATTTTGATTTTTTAACGGTTATAAAATTGAGATTTTGGTCGGTTTTAGAATTGCATAATTATAAAATCGGAAACATTTTTTAAAAATTTTAAATTTAAAAATTTATAAAATTGGTCGGAAGTAAAATCGAACATGTTATGTATAGACAGATGAATTTGATGTTTTTACTTCTCCCGCCGTTAGCGGAACTTGAGTTTTAATTGGTTGGAAAAATTATAGATTCTTGCCGGTTCTTAAAATTGTTGATTCACAATTTGAAAAATGTTGGAATGAAAATCGGACTATAGACTCTATGTTGTGGTTCGGATTAGTTTTGGTCCTCAGTGGTTCCGGTTCTAGAAAACGGGAAATGGCCAACCCTTATTGTCTATAGGCTTAGTGTATGAGTGGGATGAGTCAGGTTTTTGGAAGAATTGGTATTTCACAAGCTCTAAGTTTTTTTATTGCTATTTCAATTTCATTTTGTTTGTATGATTTGATAAAATACGCATATTAAAAATTTAATTAATAAAAATTATTTTGACTATCTATTATCCTTAACTAATAAAAACATTAATAAAATTTCTTTATTTATTGGACGATCATAAAAGTTATTATGAAAAAAATAATTAAAAATATATAAATTTATAAACTTTGCAATATTTTGAGACATTCCAAAGAAAAATAACAAGTAAAGAAAATGGGACGGAGAGAATATTAAATTTGACAGTAACATTTAAAAAAATTAGAAGTTGTTGACAAATTAATAAAATTAAAAGCGATTTAAATTAAACAATGAAATAATTATAAATTTATTTAAAAATTTAAAAAATTGTTTTGAAAGAAAGTTAAATCGGCAAATTTTTCGTCCAAATCTACATTATAGGTTGTTGACATTTGTTACTTCTGTTGAGTCGAAGGGTTCAAAGAAAGTGAAATGCTTATTTAAGATGTTACGAAAATTTTTTCATGCTTTCACATTTTATGCCTTCAAAAGGAATTAAGGCAACACGAGATTCTGATGGAAAGAAAAGATGAACAGTATGATCATGTCCCTTCTATGCAAATCTCTTGCACGACTTGGGCGTATTCATATCAGGTCGTTGGACTTGGGCCAGATTTAAGTTGCTATTTAGGGTGGTCAGTCCAGAGTAAGTCCGGGGTCAGGATGACAGGACGAAGGAAATTTCAAATTTCAGGAGCTTGCTTACCATTTCACCAAGCTTCTTTTTCGGTGAGGGGAAAAAGAAGAAATAGGTTAAGGAATTAGCAACATTTTCAGGAAGGGTTAGCTTTCACATGAACCTGGAGATGTGAAACATAGAAGCTCAACCTCTAACTATTTTCCTACCCTTGTCCACTAAAACGGTATGACGAAGTTTTTGGTACAAAATTTGAATGTTATAAATAATGGTGCACCACAACAGACCTGAGGCAAATAAAAAAGAGAAACAAAAATGCCCCACATATCTATCTGTTATCTAAAATTTAGTAAAAGCAAATACCCATTTACCATTAACAAGATCATCCATTGGGAAAAATAAGACCCAGATAAGGAGTTTGCATGAGAAGTATGGAGTTGAATAGAAAATCTACAGTTTTCCACCGATGGATCAACTGTTGTGATCAAACCCAATCCCCCAAAATCACAGCTACCTGCCCTTTGATCATGTTGTTGATAATAGCTATTGAATGCATATGATATATTCCCAGGCCAGCTGATATTAAAACAGGATCCGCCAGAAGAAATTGCCGTGCAATCAGCAACTGAACATGCATCCAAGGCTCTTGCACTTGCATTAGACAAGTCTTTATTATTGTTTACAACACACCACTTGGGAGGAAGATATTCAACATTCTGTGCATTTACTGGGTTCTTAGAACCCTGGCTGAAATCAACTCGATATTTGGCTTGGCCATCAAAAGTAAACAATCCCCAATGTCTCTCAAAGTTTCCTGCCACTACGCTCCTTTGATCCTCATCTATAAGGCTAAATATGTATGTCTCCAATGGCGGTTTCCGTGGCCTAAGTGGTGTTCCTGATTTGCTATGAATATGGTCCATCAGGCCTTTCATGAAGGTCCCTGCAATGGATGAAGTGGCATTGGCCGCTCCATCTGTAGGCCATCCAATCTTTGAAACAACAATGTCCATTTCAGGAAATCCAACCTTTGATAATGCTGTAACCACAGTGTCATAACTTAGGTTGAAGGTGTTTTTATAAGTTCTGTGGCCGTCATTACGAGGATGAGCAGCTTCTTTGAAGAGACTAAAGTCGAGGGTGATGTTCTTGTTTTGATGAAAAGTAATAAACGGGGAGATGGTCACAAAGAAAGGTGAGTGATGCTTTCTGAGAAATGTGAGGAGTTCAATCATAGTTTTGTTAAGGTCAGTCGCAAAAATTCCTTTGGAAGGCAGGCCCGATTCTGACTGGACAGTGTCATAACTGCATGGAACTACAACCTTCATTTGGCTTGCCAAGTTTGCCCTGGACAAAGCTGTTTGGATATTGATGACTGCCCCAATTACAAAGGGATGAAACTGGTCATTATAACTCAGGTGAAATGGCTCGTCTCCCACAGCAATATATCTGTGCATAATTTTGTCAGAAATACATAAAGGATAAAAATAAAAAATGAAACAACAATCTCAAGCATATCCTACACAGAAGACTTAAGCAGAATATTTGCTTCAACCAACAAAGCAAGCAACAGGAAGGGAAGAGATTGTTTGTGTCATTGTAAGCCAAGTTTTCTGAATTAGTTTTGATTGAAATGCACAAATCATTTGTGATCATCTATAAAAATAACATTCTATTTCAGGCACCATAAGTGATACTATCCAATCAAAAGTTTTTGAAAACAGGAAGTATATCAATTTGTGATGTCTACTTGTAGGGAAGCATTTACCATTGTCATCTTCTCCCCAGAAACAAAATAAGTATAAAACTGTATTATCCCCATAGTTAAAATAAAAGGTACCATGAAATACCAATTGGATACAACTTCAAGACCATCCTCATCCTGAAATATTGCTTATAAGCTTACTTTTAATCATTGAACAAAACACCCTCAACATCAGCCCATTATGTGAAGAAATGAGTATCCTTACTGTCCTGCTGCTGTGTCCCAAAAATTAAAATAATAATAGTAACTCAGGCATGCCTCAGACACGGTGTCTTAATGTTTGAGCAAATTACAACTCAAATACATGCCCAGGAATGCCACAAGTGCAAAACAAGCAAGTCCTGGTGCCTCAGAGTATAGAATAAACTAAAACCTAACATGAGCATGAAAAGAACATATGGAACTATATGTGCAAAAACAAAAGGTGTAGCAATATAGATATCAAAAAGAATCTTAAAATAAAATGATCTCAGAATGAATAAATTGTAATTTACTTCTTTAAATAGTTTACGAGAGGTTATCTACCATTTGAGTCTGTTATCATATTGCCTATTGTCATAATTCTTTTCTGAAAGGATTATTTTTTATTTTTTGAGAAGTTGTAACAAAGACTACAATAAGAGCTTACTTAATTGGTGCAGAATACAGAGTGCACCATACAATTTCAATAGCAAGCTGAGAAAAGACCATGCTTAGTAAAACTAAGATGATAAAAGACTCAAATACAGTTCGCTGCCCAATTTCTCAATTTTCAGGAAAGGTGAAGGCATCAATAGTAGCACATAGTGGAACAGAGACTGTTTGCTATATCGCTATATGCCATAAAACCAATAAAACTGTCCCAACTAGAGAAGGCAATTTCACCCAGCCCCAATGATATCCCCAGTGCTACCTAAACCTGAACTTGTAAAAGGACACTACAACAAAAGAACCATATATGTAACACAAAGGCACTACACCCTTTCTTTATTTGGTTACACACAGAGGCATCAGCCCAAGACTAATACACCTCCTATGAGCAGCTACTCTACAAATTCTTGATTTAGCAAAACTGAGAGAGCCTTCAAGTTGGTCTATAAAGTGGTAGACACCCCAAATTTTTGTTGTGTTCCATAGTTTGCCATCCAATCTGCTGATAGTTAGTCTCACGGTGAATATGTTGCACTTTGACCTCCCAATTCATTATTAACAAGTTCTGAATGGCTTGAACCAAAGTTTTGTAATTGTTAAAGGCCTCCACTTCACCGAGAATCATACCAACAACACTTACTGCTATCCACCTCCAACACACAGTCACAACATTGAACAACAATTTTTTACCTATCATATTTTAATTAATCCTTATTCAACTGTTGGTGCATCTTTGGCATTTGGACTACAAGTGGCAGGAGCAAAAGGACTACTCTCTACGGTATGCAAATTTACCTTAAAAAAAATCTAGTGTCCTCTTATTTTCATATCAGTTTCAGAATACAACGTAAAAAACTTCAGATTCGTTCTAATTGAAGTCATTTAAACAAAATTCATTTAGGTTAACATTAGAATGATTCACACATCAGAAATTATTCACTCACATTTGTGCTCCTCAAGTTGTGCACTTCCATATAATTTAATCAAAATATAAAATGTAGCTAACAGAAAGATGTATGCTAGAAAGTACTCTCAATCTTCAAAGACATTTCTAAATCAACAATCAACACGTCTCATCAAACCCTAACTTAATACATGAAAGGAGATTAAAAAATTATAGTAAAAAAGATGAACAAAACCAAACGGAGATACATCCCTTAGGCTTTACTTAAATGGAAGTAAGGCAGCTAAACCAATATGAAAACGGAAGGAAAAGTGATTAAAAAGAACATACTCAATTCGAACTCCATTGCTACCGCCGGAGAAGTAGCGGGTGACATTATCATGGACCCAGCTCTCTGCAGCTTTCGAGGAAGAGTTTAAGCTTTTAAGCATGGAATTAGGAATTCCCACGGTGACACCAATATGGGACCCAGAAAGAGCTTGTAGAACAAGTGGGTCGGCATCAAAGAGCTTGACTTTGGAGATGTTGTTGGACTTCAAGAGCTCCACCACCTTGGGCGGTGGAAGTGGATGCGAAGCTGTGGTTCCCCAGTTCACACCTATAGCAGCTGCCGTCGAGGTGGAGGTTATGGTGGCGAAGAAGAGGAAAAGCTGGAAACTTGGAGACATTTGGCCTGTAGGAAATGAATGTGACAAACATGAAGCTTAAGAGCAGAGAGAAATATTCGAAATAATAATGAAAGCTGATGGGCACCAACTGTGAAGCACAAATTGCAGTCTGGACTTTCTGTTTTGTTGAACTTTTGTGGGGCCATTTATTCTAAACATACTTCTTGTTGTACCTTTATATTTTTATACAATAATAATTTTTTATTATTTTTGAGTTTTTTTTAATGCAGATGTGATTATTATTTTTGAGTTATATAATATGGAATTATTATATATAAAATAATATAGTAAATAAATTTCTAACTGAATAAATATAAATTGAATATGAAAACGTTCGTCAATAGAGTTCACATATTATCATATTAATTAATTATATCTAATGATAATATTAAATATTTATTTATGTAATTATACCTTTCATTAATATTTTTAATGCTTATAGATAGTAGCAGAATTACATTTCATTTGGTATAAATGTTACAAATTTTAGAATTCAATTATATATAGTTGGTTTGAAAATGAAAATTTTCATATTTAAAATAAATTTAAAAATTAAAAATTTATTTACTTTTATTCTTAAAATATCATTAACATGATAATTTTCGAAGGTCAAAGCATTGAGAGTTTTGTCATAAGGATGTAAAATGTTTAAATTTGGGGACTTCATTTAAAAATTTTAACTTTTTTAATTAAATGTAAATTAGTTATTTTCAAATCCTTAGAATTAAATTCATAAAATTCGTCTCTTTACTTTTTTTTGCCAAATACAAAATTTTAAATTTATAAATAAATTCTATAACATTTTATGGAATTTATTTATTTAAAAGAGGGGGTTAGAATTTAAACATTGGATGCCTAAGGATACAAACAGAGTTAGACTTCAAATTATTAGAGAGTTATAATGTATATGTATTTAAAAATATAAAGAAAATTCAAGATAAGAAAATTAAAATTTGAAAAATTCTTAGAACAAAAGTTCATATAAAAGTTTTTGGCTTTTTGTTGGATGTAGCAATGGAATAGAGTCTTTGCCTCATAATCTTCATTTAACCATTTCTTTAGGCATTCAAATTTCAGTAGAATTACAAGAGGCCTTGACACTTTAAAACTTAAAGCACTCCTACGTGGCTGACTACACTCATTCACATAACAACATAAAGCCAGAAAGATGAATTACAGCTGCTTTCTTGACACAATTCCTCTCTGATTATCAGCTGTAAATCATCATTTATTGGTTAATTATCTAAACCTTTCATTTCAAGAAATGAAACCCTTGCTCTTTAAACTCTCAACTGCGTCCTTGATAATTTGCTCCATTGGAATAAACTCTAAACCCATGTCCATCAACTTCTTAGCTCCATCCTTTGCCCTTAACAACTCTGACTGTGTATCCTCTGGCAGCCTGCAACAAGAGACATGTGAAGGGTTAAATAGTTTGGAATGGTACCATGCAGACAAGACCACGCAGAATTCTAAAGCAGAGGTGAGAAAATGCCAATCTTAACTCAGCACAGAGACTACATGTGATGAAAAGCTCGCGCACAAGAAAGCTCACCATGACAATAAACAATGATACCAAATAATTTTGCATATCGTTGCAGACGATTTAACTAAAATAACTTGAAACTTAATTCTAAGGTTTCTTTAAAAGGAGATCACACAAAAATAGCTTAGTCGAGTGTATTGCTTATTAATTTGGCTAATATTATACAACAACAATTAAGCGTTAATTCCAAACTAATTGGGATAGGCTAAAAAATCATTTGTTTCCATTCCACACTTTTCATAACCATCCACCATTTAAATATCACACTTACGAACCGGGCCACATAGGAGTCAATATAGGACGTGAACAAACTATCTCAGCCGTCCTTCTCTCAGACATAATATAATTTGGCTAACTATTACATTAAGAAATCATTTCAAAAGAGATTTGACTTAATAATATTGCAAAGTCGGCAGACATTACACAATCAAACTGCTAGACA
Organism: Jatropha multifida; assembly: GCA_948099535.1. Lineage (NCBI taxonomy): Eukaryota > Viridiplantae > Streptophyta > Magnoliopsida > Malpighiales > Euphorbiaceae > Jatropha > Jatropha multifida. Next base: position 24,451 of record CANUEX010098850.1, read on the forward strand.
TAATATACGTAGAATACAGTGCATGATTTGTTACCTGCAAATATTATATTCGGGATATAGTTCAGCAACCTTGGCCACATAATCACCATAACGAGATATGGCTTCAACACACAAGTGCCTGCCAGATGCTGATGGGTTTTCATATACCATGATATGCGCCAGGGCTACATCTTTAAAATGAACAGATCCCATAAAGAAGTCCTCATATGTCTCCGTGCAACCTGTAATGAGTACACAATGCAATTATGTTAGAGGTTTTCAAATTGAAAGGATATGAAACATGGACTATCAATTTAACAAAAGTCAGATTATTATACTATCATTATGATTCAGAGGTGGCAATTGGTCGATTCCCAATAGCATGATAAAATAATACCAAACGGAAGCCTAGTCAAAAATAGATCAGCTGCCAATTATAAATTCTACTATTTCCAAAATGCTAGTACTCAACTCCTCTCCCCAAAGTCTTTTTGAATTAGCCAGTACAAGCAAGGTCAAACCGTTTGCTCCTACTGGCTTTAAAGAAAAAAAAAACAAAAAAAACATTGAAGTTAACCCAAAATGCCCTGGTTCCAAGGTAAACAACTTAAATATCTAAGGCTTCTTTTGTTTTCCTAGAACCGTGGAAAAAAAAGAAATTCTGCAGATAGAATTTCATGACATTTAATTTTATTTCTTATTTGGCTGTGACACTGAAAAATAATTGGCGATTTTCTTCTTGACTTTTGGAGAATGACTGAAACCAATTAATTTTTTGTCAATGAAGAATATATACAAACTTACTCTTATTCTACTTCAACAGAAAGAAAATTATTGCCAGAAAAAAAAATTTGCAGGTGGTGCCAGCTACCAGAAATCAACAAACTACTAAGCATAAGTCTAATTGATTATATTCTTTCCTTCTTTTTATGGGAGTTTCCACAGAAAAGCAATTTGCATTTTCCAATTTTCCTACAAGACATACATCAGAAAATGCAAAAAATGTTTTCTAGAAAACTATTTTCCACTAGCGCTGATTACCACTAGAAGAAAAAGGAACAGAACAAATGTTGTTTTTCCTGGCTTAGTAGAAAAGAAGGAAAATGTACAGAAATGATATCTCCTTTCACAGGTATACAATTTGCTTCTCCAAAGGTAAGGGGATGTGAAGGAAAGAGCGTTATATTATTCGTCATTCATTTGCTCATTTCTGTCCCCATTTCCTTCCTTTCAGACCCAAAAATAAGTATAAAAGAACCTGCATTCATTTTCACATATTTCCTTTCTTACTCTTTCAATTCTCTCCCTTCCTTCCTACTAAACAATATTCCCAAATCTCCAGAAGCCAAAATATAGCACTTGAAACCTAGCATTGGAAAGCAGCAACATGGTTTCCAGATTAAGAGTTGACCTGAAACCTTAATCATACCCCTCTCTTTTCCATTTGGGGGAAGAACATAATATTCATTGAAGTAAGGTAAACAATCAACTTTCAACATAGAAAAATAGGTCACTTTATTCAGAAAATACTTCAAGCAACAACTGAAAGTCACAGGCCTAAAGACTCCTTTCAAATCCTCAAATGCTCAATCTAATCAAAGAAGCATACATAAGGGTCTTCATTAAATTTATGTCTGTGAATCTGATCTTGATATGCTTTCAGAACATGTCTAGTACAGCAAGAGAACCAAGATTATGTCCAAGTCTATACAAACACGGATCAAGAATAGATCCATAGAAGTGATGAAACTCAGCAAAAGGCTGCATTCATCCTTTCATTGGTGTGTCAACTTTCACCCAGATGAAACTCCCAAATCAAGATTTATTCAATTACATAATTATCATTAAAAACCGAAGCAGAGTCTACACTATATTTGGTAGGATGCAATTGAATGTAATAAAATAGACATGCATTTGGCTAGGCATTATATTTATATCGAATTGGATAGGCATTATTCCCACTCCTAGGACACCTATCATTATTTACTACTATTATAATTATGTTGTAGGTATATAAACCAAGCTATAATTTTATATTTTATCATTTGAAAAACTATTCATTTATATATTATTATGCTGTAATTATACAATAATAATTATAATAAAAACTCATTTAAACTCTTAAACAATTATTCTTCCACAATGGTTTAAATTTTTTTTCACTCCAAAAAAAAAAATCATTTGTGCTAAGAGTGGACAATCTATGAAAGATTTGCGAAAGATAATTTATGAATTATTAAAAATTATATTACTACTACATAGAATTTGAGAAATTACAAGAAAAAAAATATCTTTCTATAGATTCAATGATGTCCATAGTAAAAAATGATGAAGAAAGTATTAAAATGTCAATATTATATTTCCATAAAAAAAATTGTAATATTAAAAAATAGAAATGCACATGAGAGAGCATAACCTAAAACAAAAAAATAACAGCTCACATAAAATAAATTTAAAGCTTTAATATGATTCTTTGTTTCTCCTGTTAATAATAATAATTATTACTTTGCCAGATTTGTATTAGTTTTACACGTATTCATGAAGTAAATTTTATAATAATAACATACAATTTTTGAGAAACAAAAGAAAATACAATTTTATATAAATAAAATAGATTTTTTATATAAAAGAAAAAAATAATAGAGTAAAAACAAATGAAAATATAGGAGCAGGCTTGTAATGTAGCGCAGGTAATTTTGCTTATTTAATTACTAACAAACTGAAGAACGAATGTGAGAGATGATTAAGAACGAGTTAGTGAATAATATAAAAATTACCTTGGAGAAGCCGCAAAAGCATCAACATGCTTGCATTCAGAGTTTTTGGAATAACAGGACCCATTACCGTACCAGGGTTCACCACCACCACATCCAAACCTTTCTCCTTGGCAAATTCCCACGCAGCTTTCTCAGCCAAGGTTTTGGAAAGTGGATACCATAACTATTAACAAATCAATAATACATCTTAACAGTTTATCATGCATTTACATTATAAAAATGAATGGGACTAATTGCATTGCACTCGTGATATTCAGCATCATTTATGATTAGTACTTCTCTTAGGGCTGAAAACATAAATTTAACTCTGAACGTATAAAACTATAAAAATCTTGATTGAATACGTTAATTTATGAAATTTTACCTATTAAATACTTAAATTTGCAAAATCATTTTACTGAACAAATCAACTTATATTATTAAATCAATTAAACACCATTAAATAGTTGAAATTTGTAAAATTATTGTTCTAAAAATTATGCTAATCAGGTAACAGATCAATATTTTATAGATGAAAGTGAAAACTCTAAAAATTGTTGTTACTGGTTTGAAAAAATATGTGTAATATTACACAAATTAACAAGTTTAAATGCGGTTATCTACAAAGTTTACAATGACATTGGGTTAAAATTGTAAAGTTCATGGGTGAATAAATGTAATCGGCCACTTCTATTTTAATAAAATGTGTACTTTGGTGTACGATTCAATGAAACATGGATAAACCGTTTTTTGACAACAATTATTCTTTGAAGTATTGAAATTTTCTTCCAACATCGAAAAACAAAAAGCAAATGCCAAACACAGCAACCATAGCAAGTGGGATCATCAATTTCAGCAGGAATGAAGGGCGAAATTGGCAGTCTTGTACACCTAACCGATGCTGATCCAACTTGTTTATCACATAAAAATTTTGCAATCGTATTATTCAAAAAAAAATCAAACTGAACTACTATAATGAAAAAAGCTACGCACTCCATTTTGCTTGCAGTAGTCAATATCAGTCCAGCAATCCTCTGACTTTATGACGTCCGCTGGCCATTGAGGGCTAGGAGTTATAGCAGATATAGACGAAGTGACCACCACGCGCCGAACCCCTTTCTCCTTGGCCGCAGTGAGCACATTTAAGGTTCCTTTGATAGCCGGATCCAGAAGCTCTTTCTGTTCTCAAAAGGCAAGTAAAAAACTCGAACAAGACAAATCTACCAAAATCAAAAATACAACAGAGAGAAAATTTACTACTTGTGAATCGTGAACTTTATCGACGATGCAGGGAGAGGCCAGGTGGAATACGCCAGCACAACCGTCGACAGCAGCAAGAATTGAGTCATAGTTGAGCAAGTCGATTTGGTAAAGATGAAGACGCGAATCTGCTCCTTCCATGGCTTCTAGATGCTTCGTCTCATTCTCATCATCTTTGTAAGAAGAAAATCCGCTTGGTTTAGAAGAAGAACAGAAGCAAAATAGTAGCAAATGAAGAGAAAAGAGATCGCTAGTAACTGAGATTTTTGACGGTGGCGTGAACTGTATAACCTCGTTCGAGAAGGAGGCGAACCAGCCAGGAACCAATACATCCGCTCCCTCCGGTTACGCAAACCACTTGTCCTTCCTTGGACATTTCTCCTGACGTTGCTTTTCCGCCACACTCCGCTTCAGTGAGTTCGCTCCTTTTCTCTACCCCTTGCACTGATAACTGACGCTTTGGGCTTTGGTTCCACGTGGCCCCATACAACAAATCAGTACACTTATGCTTGGAGTCCCTAATTTATAGCCTAAATAATACTTTTGCCCCTCTATTTTTTAAAAATTATCATAACATCTCTAATTCTTATTGCAAGCTAACTATTAGGTCATTCATATAATTTTTTAAAAATAAAAAGACAAAAGTGTTAATTATAATATAATTTAGAAACGACGAGCGTATTTTATTTTATATTAAATGGGAGCATTTATACTTTCGTTCAAGAGAATAATTGGAGTTAAAAAGATTTTTTGGCTCGTCCTTAACTAACATCATTCGGACTATCTTACTACACAAAATAAAAAAAAAAGAGTGAAACGACGTTAGTAACCTTCAAGTGATTTAGAGAGTTAAGAACTTGAAATAAGCAAAATCATATTATTTACATTATAATTAATTTTTAAATTACTTATATTATTTATATTTATTAAATGATTTTCATGCAAAATCATTTTTGTCCAAATAAGCACTCCCTCCATCTTAAAAAGGTAATCCATTTTTTATTTTCTAAATTAAGAAAATAATAATTATTATAATTAAAGAATAATTTTATTTATATAACTTTTATATTATATCCGTTTTAAATAACACATCAATAGTTATTATATTAAAATAATAAGTAAGAATTAACGATAGTTATTGAAAATGAGATAAAAAATTTAATAATAATATAATAAAAAATTTAAGGATTAATTATAATAAAAAAAGGAAAGTATATTATATTTTGTGGTAAATCAAAAAGATAAAATAAACTATCTTTTTGAGACAGACAGTTATAAATAAATTTTAATTTTAATTATAAATAAATTCTTAAACTATAATTTTAATCTAAAATGTTATTCATTTATATGCTATCTCTGCTATACAATACTTGTCACGTTTATAATTTCAATGAGCAATAAATATTTTTTTTTTCATATTTATGATAAATAATTATTATTTGAATTTAATAATTTTTTTAAAAAATTAGTATGAAATGAAAGATAATATAATCAATTTATCTAATAATTTATTATAACTAAGATAAATTTAATAGTTTTCTTAAAAATTGTGATGTTCTAAATAATATAGAACAGAGTTAGAAAACAACTATTAATAAATAATGCATTCGGAACCAAAGTAATCTCCATTCAAATATGCAAATAAAATTATGAATTGTAAATTAAATATAAAATTTTTCAATTTAAAAATAATCGAATTTAGTTAAATATAAAACTTCCTCAAAAAATATATAACTAATTTTTAAAAATAAGAATCTTACTCGTACATTTTAAAAATACGCTCTACTTAATCCTTGAATTTATTTCACAAGTATTCATTTTTTATTATTAAGATAATATAGATTTGAACCTTGATGGATTGGTGGATCATATATTTATTTATCACTATAATATGTTTTGACGTGGATCATTTCACAAATACTTAATAAGTAAAACTTTGTAATAAAAAAGAATGTTTACAAAATGAAAAATAAAATAAATATTTTTTATTAGTGGAATTTGAACGATAAAAACGTGTATATTACAAAATTCCATCGTTTGATTGAATGGATTTGATCCATAAACTGATAAATTCTATAATAATTTTAAGTCTATCATCTTAGAAGAGAAATAAATATCATTTTTAAAGTAGAATTTCCTTAATTTTATGGTTCCTATTAATTAGATCAAGCCTAATTTTAATTTTATCTTTAAAATATATTTCAAAATATATAAATTATTTTCTTTTTCAATTACTCTATTCATCTGAAAAAGAAATTTAATTGTGTGAAAATAAAAGTTGGATTATTTTATTTTGAGACGTAGGGGAATATATGATTTTTCAATTTTATATTTCATAAATTTTTTCGATTTAATGTAAAAGGATAAATAAATAAATTAATTCAAACAAACTGTTAAGTAATTTCCTCTTGTGCGGTGGCAGTGTCCGCGCACAAACACCTGTTGATCATGCGTGGCGCATGTTGCTGGGTTATCCATTTATTTATTTATATTCATCCTTTCTATTTCTCTTGTTAATATATAGAGGAAAAAAAAAATATAATATCTACTTCCTCTCTCTCCGAGTTACTTGGAGGGCGCCCCAAATGGCTTCTCCTCCAAAAGCAATCCTCCGATTTCTGGTTTACCTTTGCTTATTCTTCTCCTTCTCTTGGGCTTCTTCTGACTCCGGGAAAGTTTCGTTGGGATTGTACTATGAATCTCTATGCCCATACAGCGCCAATTTCATAATCAATGATCTGGTTGAGCTTTTCGAAGATGATGAACTCTTCTCCATCGTCGATCTCCATCTCTCTCCTTGGGGTAATGCCAGACTTAAAGGCAATGACTCCTTTGTTTGCCAGGTGATATAATTTCCAAATTTTCTTCTTTTCTGTTTTCGTTAATTCAAAAGGAAACTTTAATATATATTTTGAATTTTGATGATGTTTGATTGTTTCAGCACGGTCCATCTGAATGCTTATTGAATACAGTAGAAGCTTGTGCTATTAACGTTTGGCCTCAGCTGGTGAGCCTTCTTCTTTCTGCGTTTTTGCGCATAGTATTTGTTATTGTATAATTGTTGGAAAGAAAAAAATTGTAGAAACCATGGACTGCTTAGAAATCATTATTAAGTTTGTCTTTTCACTATTTTTTTAATGCTAAAAGTCCAGTATAATTGTTTGATACTGAAGAAATGGGTTAACATGTTTGGAGTACTTTGCTTAAACGAATAAAAACCAAGGGCTCATTTGGTTTGCTCAACTGATATTTCCTATTCCGAGATTTGCACTAATGTTATATTTTTTTAAGTAATAACATGTAATTTAATTTCAGTATTAAAAATTGTGCTTAAAAAGAAGACATTGTTTTTACTTAAATTCAATTAAAAAAAGGATGCTTGTATCAAAGCATAAAATGTAACCTTAATCATATTTTGCCTATTGCATTCTGTTTTAAAATTTCTGAAAGAAACAAATGTGGTTTTAAGGTTATGGTTTCTTTTGTTTGTTCTGAATATAGTTTAGATAATGCTTAACTTCCATTGGATGGTTAGTATTCATTTCCCTTGTTATCCTAATCGGCATCTATTTTATACAGGAAGAGCATTTTCCCTTCATTTATTGCATTGAGTCTCTGGTGCATGAGCGCAAATTCCCAGAATGGGAATCATGCTTTGAGACACTGGGTTTGGACCGGAAACCTGTAATTGATTGCTACAATAGTGGATATGGCAAAGAGGTTGGTTTTCATGCTGATTGTCTTTACTTTTGAGATAGACCATTTCAATTTATGCCTGTCTATTTTCTGAAATCTGAAACAATTCACGTGCTATTAGATCAACTGATCAAAAGTTTGTCAAAGAAACTATTAGATCAACTGATCAAAAGTTTGTCTCCTTTCTTTGATGGAATTGATAAAATTTGCAATAGTCAGTTTTTACCTTTTAGATTGACTATTTAAATACATGGAAATTATACAGAGTCTAGTGGAAGCAGGTTTTTATAAACCAAAGCACTTTCCAATATATGCCTCCAAGAACATTGCAATTTGGATGTTTCTTTTGTGATTACTTGATTTGACGTTGATAAAGAATTGTAAAATGCTGCATCACATGTATTCTTTAGATAATTAAGGATTACTAACTTGAAAGACATTTCAATCCTTAGGAACCAATTAGGATGATTGCCATATGTAAATGTTGTGATATTTTACTACTGTGATAAGTTTGTTGTCTCACCTCGTTCACCAAGACCTTTGTTTTTCCTCTATTAGGAGTTGTAATTGCTAAACTTCAATGAGAAATTGAGAAAGCAAGGGTTGCAGAAGTTAATCGCGCTAATGGAAAATTATGTTCACAGGGTCATAAAGTATAATTATTTAATTAAATGAGTCAATCAACAAGGATTCATAAATTCTCTGTATTTGATTATTGAGATTTATTTTTTATTTCAAAATTTTTCATTTAACTGCATTCAGAGGGATGCCTAAGGCAAGTCTTGTGACTGTGTCACGTTGTTTATTTTGCTTCTTTCCTATTGAAAGGTCTTTTAAGAACATTAGAGGTTAACTTTTCATTTAATATCTATATTAAGAAATCAATCCTTAATGGTTTGGGTTTCTCAAACTTTTAATGAGTTTTTGGCACACACAAGCATCTAGTTTATCTTTGGCATTAGGTTTACATTGATTGGATGTAACACTAGTATGTAGTACACACAACAGATATCTTGTAATTAAGAATCTGGTAGGACGTAATTATAGAACAATTAGAGTTGTTAATGTGCAAAATTGTAGGATGAACAAATTAAAAAGGTAGATTGAAGAACCAATTATGTAGATATGGTAGGCAATGAACTTGTAGATCGAACAAACTCATGTAGAATCAATTTTGGTGTGGTTGCAACCATACTCATAACAGTAGATTTAAGACGGTCAGAGCACCATCTTGATGAGCCATGCTAAGGGTATTGCTACCTAGAAATCCTTGAAAAAAGGAGAAAAAAACAACAAACCCTTACGTTGAATCAATGATAGGATCAATGGAAGTTTTCTTTTATTGATTTCCTTGCATTTTTTACTTGTATTGAACAATTTCAAAGTATTTGCTCATGGGATAACTCTTCCAATCTCAACAAGGGAGCTGAAATTTTAAGAAATTGATTCTTTCTTTCATTCTATGATTTGAAGTTTATATGCAAGTTACTGCACAGTAATTAACTCACTATACCACTACTAGTTGCAAAACTCAAAATGACACTGGTGATTTATAACAATAGACTACATATGGAAAAATAAATAAAGTAAAAGCTGATGTTTCATTGCCGATTTTTCTGCTGTTGTTTTGCCTTGCTTAAGCCCCTCCTTCTCTTGTTACCATTTGTAAACATTTGATTTACTTTCTTAAAAGGGCTGCACTCCTAACAAACATACTGTAGGACATTCAATATGCTATTTTGATAATTCTAACTGGTTTTTAACTCTAGCAAAAGCATTTCTTACAATGGTATCTCTTATGACTGGAAAATTTTTTTGAGGGAAACATATGGGCCTTGAGAACCACTCAGAATGTATAAAAAATCCTTGCCCGTATTATATAATTACAAATCTTGAAGGTTGAGGGTCTTGAATCAAGTGGCTGGAGAAGAGATTTGTATCAATTAGTAGAAATCCATGAATCAAGCATATTCTGAAATTTGTTTCATGTTGATCATGTCATCCTTATTTCTATCACTTATGGCTACTCTGCAGTATTCCTTGCTGGTTTGCGACGTTATATTCATGAACTGATGAAACACAATTATAACTTTATATTATCTTGCCTTTGAGGTAGAACTTTTTTATACTAATTGGATTTAAAATGTACCTTTCATGCAGCTTGAATTACATTATGCAGCTGAAACAAATGCCCTGCAGCCTCCTCACCAATATGTGCCTTGGGTAGTGGTGGATGGACAGCCACTTTATGAGGTTCGTTCCTTTCATTACATCAGAACAAAAGCACTGTATTTATCAATTTTGTATTTTGCATGTAGGCTATGATTGACCAAATATATTTTTATGAAACATGATATTTCATCTCTAAAGCTCCATTTTTTTTTCTAGAAAATAAGTTACCTTTGAAAAACATTTTCAAAATTATTGTTAGGTTGCAATATCAAAATTAGTTAAAAAATAAATTTTTTAATATATAAAATTAAAAAAATGTTTTAAGTATAAAAACTTTATATTTCAAAATTTTGTTGTTAAGTATGAGAAAAAATACATAAAAATGATAAATTATGATAGCTGCTGGTAATTAATAACTGTGATTGGCAGCTGGTAGTTTTTAGCAGTTGTCAGTAACAATGAGTGCTGGTGATGAATTAATAAAATGTGTATTATCAGCCTTTTCTGTTATTATAATAAGTTTGTTAATGTTCAGAAAGTGTTTTCCTATCTTAAAAGGGGAAGTCATTTTTTTTTCCTTTTTAAAAATGGCTTAGTTCTTCCTGTTGACAAGGAAAGTACTTTTTGTTGACTGATTTTCCAGAGTGCTAAACATCGAAAGTTCCAGAAGATGTTTTCTCTGTAAATTATCTTCTGAAAACAAATAGAGCTCATAAAGAATGGGTGGTTCCTTACATTTATTGATCCGATTTATTAGAAATGTTGATCAGTGGAATCCATTATTGTCAATTGTTTTGTAGGACTATGATAATTTTATTAGTTACATATGCAAGGCTTACAATAGCACTACTGCACACAAGCGTACTGCTGCACCCAAAGCTTGCAGTGAAGTATCACGTTATGCCATCCAAAGGGGTAAATCAAGACCGATTGTTCCAGTTTGCTATAAGGAGAAAAAAATGTCTACATTGTCGCGACGAATTATATCAGCCATATCATTGTGGATTCAGCAGACAAATGAGGCTGCTTACGTGTAAATGCATCTCAATTCTATTTCACTCTAGTTGCAACTAATTAATTTCTCGTTTCTTAGTTATCAAATATTGGCAGTATGCAGTTAAAGTGCACATTATCTTGTATTTATTTCCATTTTCTCCAGTCTGAGCTAACATGCTGTTTAGTCTCGACAGCGGCTCTATTGTGAGGATATCATTTCTAATCAAGACAATTATAGAAATGGTGCTTTATGTAAATGGTATACTACAAGTATGTACTTCCAGTACTTGCCTTAGGCTTTTGTGCTTGAATCGCATGTGAAATGCATTTTTATATGCTTACCTCCTTTGATTAGCTTCACCATTTTCCTTTTTTCAAAGTTCTAGTAATGGCATAGAACCGTAGGTTAAGGTCATAACATTCTGCATCACCATTTCTTATAATTTTTATAAGTTCTGTGATGATTATGTGATTGCTCCAAGCTTCTGGCTTTTCAATATCACAAAAGCTCATGAGTGCCGTGAAATATTTTGAAGTCGACTCTCTATTCACTTTGCTATACTCAGATTCAGTTATATTGTACTCCGTTTTTGTAATATGTATTCGTTGTGTCATTTGTTTATGTATTGCATTCATAATTTATTGATGTTTCTTTAGTATTTTGTTTACACTTTATGTTTTAAGATGATTAATGTGCAAACTCGGATCAAATGAACCTTTAAAAAATTGTCGCCTTCCGGAGTAAAATGTGCCTAAATGTTTTGATTTTATTTATTTTTTTAAATATTAATGAAATTTAGGAGAAAAAACACTAAATTTTGAAAAGCTTGGGAATTGGCCTCTGAGCCACTATGTAATTCCACCCGTGTGCTGACTAGATTGTATCGCAGGAGCTACTTGAATGTCAATAAATTGAACAATTACATCTTATTATTTTGATTGTATTTTCTTTTCGTTTCACTAAATCTTTGTGTATTTGCAGAAATACACAAAACGTTATCTATATATTGTTAGCGAGGCAGAAGCACAGTAAACACTATCATAGAAGTTGTTGCTGAGAAGCAGAAGTACATTAACCAGAATCATAAAATCCGTCAGCAAACTAAACCAACAAGTTGTTGGCGGGCCGGTAAGCGATTTTAGCTCCCATACATATGAAAAAACAAATTTAATATCCGGAAATGCACTTTATTGGGGTCAGTAAGCGATTTTAACTCCCATGCAGATGAAAACACAAGTTCACAAGTTCAATATCCGGAAGTGCACTTTATTTGGAGGGCTACAAACCTACAAAGGGGAAGCATTAATATTAGTGAGGCATCTCGTTCTGGTCCCCGACCAAGTTTTTTCCAAGGTACAATCTATTTTGGCAAACTATATATGCCCTGTTAGCTAAATTTTTCTCCCCACAAGTCTTCCCAATCCCATCAAACCAGACAAGCTCTTTTAACCGCAATACAAAAAGAAATAAATGTTCAGATCATTCTGCTTCTTCTGCGCACAGAAATTGCGCACCAAATTCACCACCTGGTGGTTTATAATACCCATCATGTTCCTTTGTGATCATCATCAATATAGTGGGACCCAAATTTTGGGAAATAATGAGATGTGAACCATACAATCCTTTCATGGGCAGTACCTCTCTATATTTTAGGGGCAGAAAGCAGCAACTTTTGACTTGCATTCTTAAATCACATACTGTCCTTTTTGGCATTTATAATCTTTACTATGAATTATCATAGTTCTCAAGTTTTGTAGATCAGAGCAAATTTTCTTCCTAGAGTTCAATTTTTATTTTTCTTTAATTAATGGTCGGCATGAATAAATTTTGTTTTAATTATTTAATAAATTATTTGCAATGTTAATAAATTAATTAAATAGTGATCTGATTGATTTTTTTATTTATATAAAAAATTATAAAATATCAGTTTTAATCTTCTTGACCATCATTTCAGTAATTCGGTGAGCCAATCCTAATTCGATTCGATTAAGAATGGTAATTCTATCCATTCAAATTGGATTTGAAGAATGGACAGACACTTTCTATTCCATCTTATTATGCAGAGTGAGCCGTGAAAATGAGTACATTTACGATCGCGTGAAATCTATTTATATCCGACCGTTGCCATCCCTACAGCGACCCCATTAATGGGTTAATCTTTTGACATGGGGTGAGACACATGCATTGTATACAACCCCGCGTGATAGTACACTGTCCGTTTATTTTAGTGCCTAAAGGCTAAAGAAAGGGCATTTCATGTGGGTTCCTTCCTTAATGGGGCCCAAATAAACAAGTAATATATTCCCCTCAAATACCATACACCAATAATACCACTGCCTGCCTGTCTGTCTGTCTGTCTCTATTAATACTAATACTATTAGCCTCTACACTAACTGACTACTGGCTGGAACGGTTCCTTCCTTTTCCTTTATAATAATAATAATCAAATACCTCCTTTGACTCATTCCTCACAGAAAGAAATGCTCTGCATATGGAATACATCTTTTGTCCCTAAACTTCCGTAAACAAGTATTGTGGCCGCCTCCATTTTTAAAGTGATCTTGTGTCACCCCAAAAATGATCTTGTGGCACTTCAGAATTTATTTTTTTTATAATAATTGTACACCTAGTCATAATGTAAATCAATTGTGCACAGCACGCACGGATCACGGATGGCGTCAAAGATTATAATTCCAAGTCAATTGATTTTGCCACATTGGATATGCAATAAAAAATTTATGAACTAACTCCTCAGTCCAAATTAAATCTAAATCGAACCAAATTAGCGACTAACCTAAAATCTCTTCCTCCTCTTCTTAATCGCACCATAGTCCCCTCCCCTATCCCTTTTGTTTTCAGTTCATCGAACCTCAAAGCTCTGCCAATCTGACCACCTTACATCACTTGTAGCACATTTGACCATTGCTTTTTGGCTTTCTTCTTGTTCAAGCAGCGCTAATGAGAGAGACAGAGGGGCTTGTCGATCGAGACAATCATCTTTCTCATTTCTTTTGGCGTTTTTAGTGAGTCATGCTGACTAGAGCTTCTTGTCATCGTTCCTTCACTACTCACTCCATCTTAAGTCTCTCTCTTTCTCTTTCGATCTCTTTTTCTTTTTTATCCCTAATTTTGTGCGTCTTCGTCAAAATCGACCACAAGCCGAGATTAGTCAAGGGTCGACTGATTACACACACCCTCCCGCCCTAATAACTTCACAGGCGTCTGTTCTCATCAACTTCGATCACCATAGTGAGATGACATTGGTTTAGTTTGAAAATGTGACATCTTGACTCGGCAAAGCGATCTAAGAGGGCAGATGGAGCAAAACTCCTAGCTAGCTTCTAGGATGACAGACTAGCTAAAATGATGGAATGTGGAACACATGAATGAATCGGATAAAAAACTAATCATCAGAAGCACCTTTTAGTGGAATTAATTGAAGAATTGGAAGAATTTCAGTGTTAAGCGTGCTCGCTTAGCGAAAATCCTAGGATGAATGACCTCCCGAGAAGTTCTCATTTCACCTATAGGACAAAACCGTACAAGTCTTGCTCAACCAGTATGGGATCATGCTAACTTGATTCAAAGCGGACAATTCCTCTAGTAGCTAGAGTTAGGGTGTGACAGAGAATAACCCAAATTTAGTGTGAATTTGCTAGAAGAAAACAGAATGAGAGAGAAAAAATAGATTTAATAATATTATAATTTAGTTCGCAGCAAAAAGTTACTTTTTAATGATTTAAAATGTCATCTAGGACTATTTGTATAAGTTCACGCGCAGAGAAAAAAAATTGATTTTCACGCGTTGCTGACTAGATTAATAAGGGTGTGATGTTAATAATTTTACAACTTTGGGGTGCCACAATGTCACTTTAAAAATAGAGGAAACCACGAGATTTTTTTGCGCAAGTTTAGGGGGGGCAAATGATATATTCAACCCGTTACAATATTCATGTTAAATCTATTTACAACTATATGTATAACAGAATGGGTAAACCATTCTCAATACCCTATATTTTATAGACTATACAATTGCACTTTAAAATAAATTTAATTCCCTTGACTCTCAATTTCAAATTTACGTCACAATTGCACTCTAAAAGCCAAATTATTCAAAAATGATATTAGAAAATAATAAATGTCGAAACCACACTAATTGGCTAACCCAACATGAGTTAGCTCTATGCAAAACGAATCGTTTTACCTCAAATTTGCTGACCCATATCTCTCTTCATTTGAACCTACTCGGCTCGATGAAATTTAGCTCGAAACTCAATGAGCTTGAAATCTAAGCTTGGGCTCGACTCGAGCTCCATTTCAGACTTGAGTTCAACTTGAAATTTGAACTCGCTCAAGTAATTTAAAATAGTTATATATATATAAGTTCAATAACGCTCGACGAGCTTTTAAGCTGAATATCATTAGACTCGAGTTCAGCTTAATTGCTAAACGAGCAAGCTCAAACTTGATTCAAGCTGAATTTTTTAAAATTTTTTTCAAGCGGAGCTCAATTAGCTCACAAACCGGCTCCGCTGTATCACATTAGTTAAGTAAATTATAATAATTATTTTATTGAAAATCCAAAATGAAAATATCTCAATTCGTATTACCTATAAATTACTCATGAGTGTTTAAATTATAGATGAATAAATTGGGTAATTAAATATGATTGAAAGCTGTCAATAAATTAATATTATAAACATTATTTGATATCTCATTTGACGAATAAAATATTTACAACCAAAACTCTTTATTTAAATTATTCTATATCATCAATATTCTATTAAAAATGACATGTATAAAACATTATATTAAAAACATAATTGCACAAATACTTTAAATTCATAATATTAAATCTAATATTTTTTGTATGAAACTTTGAAATTATATAAAACTCATATGCTCTAGCTTGATAGTTTTTTCACCTTTGAAAACAAAATCAAATTGTATTCTCCTCTTGATGCTAAAAATTACAAATGAAAGGATAGAGGTGAAAATATGTGCCGTGAGCTTATTCGGATTTAGGCCAACCAATGCTAAAAAATTAATACTAGTCAATTAGTTAATTAGCTTATCGCTTTTATATATTCTTTGTGAGTTCGGTATTTAATCAACGTGAAATTCTTAACACTAAAAATCAAAACCGTCTATTGACTTTAACCCTAATAAGATTTAGAAAATTAAAATAATGACAATTTGTCTAATAATAATGCAAGAGTTTAAGAGATAAAAATATTTACAAACTATATTTTTAATAAAATAAACAATAAAGATCCTATTATTTTGATAGCATATTATGAGAAATAATTTAGATTGTCAAATAAGAAATTAAAAGAATATTTTTTTTAAATGTATCCTAAGGACTCAAAAAAAATGATATACACACCAAGTACTTTCATGTGTGTACGCGTATCTTCTTTTCCTTCCTTTTTGACTTTTATGGACCAGATATGGTTGAAGTTACAGATGCACAGAGAGAAATAATTAGAAATATATATATATATTCTAATAAAAGAAATAGATGACAAGATGTGATTCTACAAAAAGCCATAAAGAGGAGGAGGAAGAAAGTTGCCGCTGCTATATGCTGAGATGCAAAATGATTATTGTCCTTTAAAATGAAATTATTATTTAATTAAAAGCCAGAGGAGAAGAAACTTAAATAAAATATAAACATATAGAAATGGGGTTTTGTTTGGGAGTGAGTGGTGGGTCTAAAGAATAGGAGAATTATGATACGCTGTAAGATACATTAAAAAGGAAAATAAGGGTTGGCCTCTTGTCCCTTTCATACAGAGGCCCTCATTACCAAATTAAAATAACAACACCAATCACAACCATTATTTATTTATTTATTTTTCTCTTTCTCGTTCATGTCTGTAGCTTAGCTTACGCTCTGTCATCATATCATACAAACAGATGTTATTTTCATCAATATCAAGAGAGATTCATATGATGTATGTATGGATGTACGTATTGATTAATCAAGAAGAAATCCAAACGCCTGCCAATGAAATAATAGATCCAGTGATCGAGTGTCTTATTTTAATTTGAAACCCACGCGTTGAAAAAAAAACAAAACAATTTACCAATTTTTGCATTCCTGTAATTTGAAAATACAATTAGTTTAGTCAGTATTGATGTTTTAAGAAATAGAGTAAAATGTTCTTACGGTTTTACTTTTGTTAAATTATAAGGGTCTTTCGTCTAATTTTTATATTTGTTCCGTTAAGTGTCGTGTGAGAGGATGAAAATACTCCTTTTATCTTTTCTCAGTTTCTATATACTTTTAAAAATATATGATATTTGTTCCGTTGAGTGTCATGTGAAATGATGAAAATACCCCTTTTATCTTTTCTCAGTTTCTATATACTTTTAAAAATATATGATCGGGTTAGTTATATTTCTCAAATCACAGAGACAGTACTATAATTTTTCTACTATAAAATTTTAATCTTTCTTTTGATTTCTGTATTTTGTTTTTTACTCAAAGAAAGAATAAAAAAATTAAACAGAATGATTTAGTATTATAATGGAAATAAAATACAAGAACAAACTGATATTTAAAAAAAAATACCGGGACAGAATAGTGTATTTCGAAAACTTATGCTTTGTTTGGGAGGAGGGGAACTAAAATAAAGGGGCGGAGGTAAAATGAGGATGTAAAATTTCACTATTCATTTTCCTCCCAAAATGGAGTGAAAATGAAGTTGGAGAAGGTGCAAAATCAATTTATTTTACATCCACTTCTTATTTTACCTCCTCCCAAAGAATATATTTTGGAAATTTCTCTTTATTTTACACCCAACCAAACAGTGTGTTAGAGTCACTAATTTTATTTTTCCCGTTTATAAAAAATAATCTTAAAAAATATTTGATTCCATAAATTATGTTTTACATCTTAATTTATGAAATTCTAACACTAGTATTTATTTTTAATTTAAAATAATCTTTATAAATCAAATTTATTACATAGCAAAATCCAATAAAATTCTGGTGACTTTTATCAAATGGGTATATTTTATATATATGTCTCATCAGAATACACTTGAACTTCTAGATATGCTCCAAAACTAAAAAGAAACATAGAACTGGAAATCTAAAATCTGAAAACAAAATCTAAGGCGAAGGATTGAGAAAAGAAAGGAAGAAAGAAAGACATGAGTTAAAGGAGAAGCACCTGAAAGTGTAAGTGCAACATGCGAAAGATCAGAGACGCACGTGCGTGTGCATCAGAGCAGAAACATTTGGCCATGGGGGAGCCCAGGCGATCAAGGAAGTCGGGGACCAGATGTAGCCTCATATTAATGTTGCCCTTGTTTCCAACAAGTCCTTCCACTCTTTCTTCGACACTTTTCATGAGTTTTTCAGTCTACGATCCAAAATCTTTAGCCACAGTACAAGAAAACAAAAACAGGAGAGAACACCCAATAAATAGAAGAACAGTAATCTAATTACATTTTAGGTGCAGAGTGGGAGGTCTGAAGAGTCATATTTCATCACCTCCTCAACCCTAAAAATGATGTTTATTCTCTTTTTAGGTAATAATTTTGATACATTTACATGAGAAACAGTATTAGGAAATCAAGAGTGTTCAAATGCTAAAGGACCCATAATTCTCAATTTAAAGGTTAAAGAAGAAGAAGAAGCAGCAAAAGGGTTCCTCAAGCAATTAAAAAAACTCAGACAGACAATAGGAGAAGGAATAGTACACATACCAGAAGAAAAGGTTGAAACTTCTCAACTTGTCTTTCCCTCTGCCTTCATTCCTTTATGTTATATAGAATATTTTTCAAATGATAGGATAGAAGAAGAAGTGATAATAACATTCAATTCTAACTAGATGTCTAACTAAATTTTTGCTGTTCGATTTCATCTCTGATTGCAAAGAAAATCGCCAGATTATGTAATATATATAAAAATAAAACTCATAATCACAATTAAGACAAATATTAAAAATGAAAAGAAATTATCTGAACTAAAAACTATACGGCTGTAGTTGTAGTAGGAGGAGCAGTTGCAGTAGCAGCAACATTCGTATCACCACCGCCACTACTGCCAGTCATATCTCCTCCTCCACCACCGCCACCACTTGAAGAGCCGTCACCGACATCAATCCCTTGGCTAACAGCCGTTGATGAAGCAACAGCAGTAGCAGGCCGTTTCCGTTTCTTCTTCTCGTACGGAATTCCCCTAGCTTTCGCCTGCCCTTCTCTCACTTCCCTAAGATAAATCCTAACCGCTCTTGCTCCAAAAGGATTAGATTCTGGCCGTCCACCGTTCTCTTCGTAAGCAGCTCTCAGCCGTCCGATTAGCGCGTCAAGACTACCCCACGCCTGCTTGAGAGGACAAGCACATGGTGCAGGCGGATTCGGGTGCCCGAAGTACGGACAACCGGATATGTGGACTTTCGTTTTGCCAAATTGATCCAAATATTTCAAAAACTCAATTACATGTGCACCACTGCAACGAGCTAGAGTTAATGGTGGCTTGTGGTTCTTTAAGTACTGTAAAAAAGTATTCCAGTCTCTTCTCTTCTGCGACTCGTACCGGCTAGGCGTAGCTTGACGTGATCCTTCTTGCTGTGCTTGTGACGACGACGACGATGATCCAGTTACTGCTGCTGACGGACTCGGTTCTCCACTGTTCGGATCGGGTACGGCAGTTTCTCCTGTTGCCGTGTCCATGAGAAGAAAACCGAGAAGAAACAAAACTATTATATTTCGTTATTGTCTTGTCCTTCGTTTTTAAACTAGTATTAAGTTGAAACGCAGCTTCGTCTTGATAGCGTGGATCTTTTCACGGGCTGAGAGATTTCGTTTTGTGTTTCTTTATTCGTGAGAAGGAGAGGATTTTCAGGACGATGAAGGAGAAGAAAGAGGAGAGAGATAGATTGGTGATGGGACGTTAAAAGAGATGAGTGACCGAGTGAGTGAGACTCTGTGCAGGCAGAAAGACTTGACCATAGTCAGCCTGTACTCTAAATAAATTTAATACTAATAAAGAGTTACTACTCACAGCCGTAAGAACGCAAGTCCGATTTCTTAAAACCCATTCGGTAAACTGTTTTATTTATTAGCGTATAATTATTTTAATATTAATAAATATTTAAATAATTTTTTATAAAATATTAAAAATTAAATATTATTAGAATTAATCTCTTATAAAAAATTAGAGAAATTTTCATCGCAAAGACAACCTTCTCTCTTGATTGGCTCTTTAGATTTGTCATCAGAATCCTTCATTGATATTCTGCCATAGCATTCTCGTGATATTATTAGCGGCGGATATACACAATTAGTATTCTTTTTTACAACGTTAACGGATATTGAAAAAAATAACGTTTAACTTTTTAATCCATCGAACACTGGAAGTTATTTTAAAATTATTTCCCAACACATTCTAAATCAATAATATCTGTAGGAATACTTGTGTAAAACTAAAATAGAATTATTACTTTGATTTATGAGTACAGTGATGAATATATATTCCGTGTAAGTAAGTATTTATCTTTACGTGGTACTTTTAGTGAGAGAGAAAAAAAAGAAAAGGGAAATAGTAAGGGTCGTTATGGTGGTGGAGGTGGAGGACCGGTCGAGGATTTTTCACGTGGTGGCCCCTTCTGGAACCGACATGTTTACTGTTCAGTATTCACCTCCGGCGGCCCCCTCCACTCTCCTTTTATTTGTAATTCACTTCACGTGCCCATAATCTGCGTGCAGGTGAGTATGACTCTAATGGGACCTACTCTGAATTGACCAATAGTTTTATTGCGTGGAGGCCACCGCCGATCATGTGCGTGGGTTATTTGTGGTACTTGTAGTGCTGGATCGGATGGGCATTTATTGGGGTCTACCGAAGGTCAAACAAAACATTTCGACACTGCTTTTCTTATATTTTTTCGGATTCCATGTATTATTGGAATTTCACACTCATTTCACTCCTTTAATCTTTATATAATTTCATCCTGAATTTTAAATTTTTATTATAATTTCACTCTAATTTAATTTTTATATGAATTTGATCTTTTATTATAAAAGAACCATAAATTATAATTTAAATTTAAATTATAAATAAAAAATAGTAAATTTTTAATCTTAAATTTAAATTATCTTAATACATTTATGTGAATGAGAGTTTGAGTTAATAGTAAAGATAATCTATTTTATTATGTTTAATATTTTTAAATTTTTTTATTGATAATAATAAGTAATATTTAAAAATTAATTATTTGATACATAAACTTTTTTTTTTAAAAAAAATTAGAATATAATTATTATTATTATGGTTTGATTTTAATATAAATTTTAAAGTAATTAAAAAATCTAAACAAAGCTAGTATAAATTTATTTGACTCATAACTATTAATTGTAATTTTTTTATTAAAATAAAATATAAAATTCTAATTTTTAAATAAAATATTAACGAATGAAAAAATTAATTTTAAATATTATTTATTATCAATTAAAAATAATAATATAGAATTTCCCTACTATCAATTCAAACTCTATCATTTACATAAATGTATTAAGTTGAGTTTTAATTATAATTTAGAATGCTATTGCAACAATTGTCAAAATATAGGATGAAATTGATAAAAGGTAAAATTGATGTAAAATTGCAATAAAAAGTTAAAAAGTTCAAGATGAAATTGATACAAATGTCAAATGGGAGTGAAACTCCTACGAACCTAAAAAGATATATCAAGCCTATTTTTTTATTAATATATTTTAATAAATTTAAATACATAAAAGTTTTTTATAAATATAAAAACTTAATAATTACATTAAATAAAAAATAATCAAAAATTAAAATTATTTGATATTTCAATAAGGATATAAAAAGTCGTGAGGTTAATAAACATCAAATAATATATATATATATATATATATATATATATGGAGTAAAAAGGGTGGGAAGAGACAAAAAAAACAGAGACTAAAAATAATATTAAGGAAAAAAAATTAATTTTTCACTTGATGAGTTTTTAGACTAATATTTTTAGTGTAAGTTTTTGACAGAAATAAGTAGAAATTAATTTTCTATATTCTAAATGAATAAAGAGATATTTGAAAATTCAAAAATAGAAAAAAATAGTGAAATCAGATTTACCGAAAAAAGTAGGTCCCAGTATCTACTTTCTTCATACTCTCTTCAACGTTGATGCCTCCAACGACAGTGACCCACCTTCTGCCTTCATGCAGTCTTTTTCAATTTGAATCACTAATGAGTTTGAACCATCAACGGATAAAAAAAAGTGACGAGTTGAATATTATTATTTTAGAGATATTCGATAAAATTAATTATTTTAATAATTATTAATTATTAATTATTTTAATGATATTTAAATGTTAATTATTTAAACAGTGTTTTATAAGTTAAACGTTATATGAATTAATTTTTCACAAAAAACTATCATAACCTTTAAAAATTAATTCAAACGTTATATTGCCGAACACAGTCTTAACGTAAAAAATCAATGACATACTGTGAACGCATCTTTTAGCTAAAGAAAAAAATGTCATAAAATACACCCTCCGTCAATTTTTATATATCATTTAAACTTTTTAAATGATGATAAAAAAAAAATCAAATCACCTAAATTATATATAAAAAAACTAATTTATTTAATTAAATTATCATTTATCTCAACTAATATTCCAACATCAACAATTCTAGTTTAGGTTTCTCATATAGGTGTTTTGTACGAACATCCTCACCCATCAGGCCCTATTTGATAAGATGTACTCAATTGTACTCACTCCATTGCGAAAAGATGGTTTCTTTTTTTCACGCAAATTAAGAAACGAAGATTATTATGATTAGAACAGTTTTACTACCATAACTTTCTTATTACACCCATACAACGAGCAATTAGGATTGATTTGGAATGGAAATAAGATAAAACTTAATAAGGGCATAATAGACATTTCAAAGAAAAACTATAATGCACAACAAGTAGACTATATTTTGGGACAAACCAAAATGAACATGCAATAGACAGTGAATTGAAAGTTCATTTGATTACGGTATGATGCTCCACTATAACAAGTAAGTGTTTCTATGGATTTTTTGCACCCAATACAATGCCAAAACATCTGTTGATAAAATTTTAAGACCATGAAATTTAATCAATAGAAAACAATTAACATGTAAATCACCAAAAATGAATCAATCACATGAGGTAATAGAAAGAGCTACCCGGAGATCATTTGAGGTTCCACAAATGTACATTCTATATGTCTCTATTTCTTGTTGAAAGCCCTTGGGAGTAAGAGCAGCATAATGATGATTGCTCAAGCTATCACACAGAGAAAATATAATTTCTCTGGCAATAGGTTCATGGCCATTGAGAAGATTGCCCATGCTTAGTACTTTTCTCCACGACTGGTTAGCTGAAGGCGCCGTGAACGTATCTGAGATGAGTTGTCTCTCTTTCATCCCTACTTTCTGCTTCATATCAAACTCCTAAGTGAAGCATATTAATTCAAATTCAAATCCATGTTCACAATGTAAGTTCTAAAGAAAGAACAAGTTTACAGATATTCTCAATGCTAATAAAAGAAAAGTAATAAAACTTCCACAACCAGTTAACTTCAAACTTCATTTGATGCAAAAATCAATCTAGAAATTTGATTTTACATGCTTGTATAAATTTCAGCGGTCCTTCCCACATTTTTGTAGCAATATGACAATGAAAACCCATGAAGAAATCAACTTTCTCAAATTTGATTTATGCTTCACTAGAAGATAAAATTGGATTGAACTACTAGATTGCAGATATAAACATATTTAACAACGTAAAGACAGTTTACCCTTTGATTGATGTCTGGGGAGCCAGTCCCCATTTTTGGAAGGTAATAATTGTAGTAGTTGGTGAAGATTTCTTCAGAGAGATGCGGTGCTTGCATGAACTTCCGATGAAGAGAAGCTGCAAGAGTAAGTAACTTCTCAACATGCTCAAAGATGGCACATAGCCGTCTTAGGTCTTCTATAGTCTCGCTGTTGCCAGATAAGCTATTTGCTGAGACAAGAAGGATTTTTAGTATTAGTAAACTTGCTCCAGAAAAAACATAAATTACTCCAAAAAACATAACACTGACAAAGATGAGAAATTTACTTTGCAGAGGCTTCAATGTAGATGCCATTGTACGGTAAAGCTGTTCAATTTTCAATATCATCTGCTTCAAGCCCCCGAAATTAGTCTGATTCAATGTGTCAGCTGATGCTCTGAAAGCAGTACAAACCATTTGCTCTAGAAGTTGATGGGGCCGCAGTGTCTCCAAGTAGTGAAGAACCTGCAGATTTGAAGTTCAATCATGGAGTAACAGAAGTACAAGTTCAGTAACATGAGAAAGAAACCTTTAACAAAAATATAGTTCAGCAATAAAAACATTGCTTTGACATGGAACAAAAGCCCAATACTCCACTACTGCACAACATTAGAAACTAGAAAGGGAACAACACATTAAAGAGAACTTTTTAAGGAGGAACCGCTGAATGACTATGGGTTGACCTCCATTTTTCCTTTTGGACTGAAAAAGACATACCTCAAACCTCAAGGCTCAAACATACTTCTAGTACAAAATATAGGATGTTATAATATTACATTGCAAGGAACTGTTAAACATTTTTAAGAGGAAGAGCAACAAGTTTACTGAGTTGAAACAAATTTGATGATGAAGAATCTTTATCAGATTGTTCCCACTAACAACATTTACTGACCATCTTTTCATGGACCCTTAAGACTCATTAACCTACTCCACACCCTCAAAATATGAATTTTTTAAACTGGATTTAATAAAAAAAGGGGTCAAATTAAATATTATTGCAGTTCCCTTTTAGTAGCACAGAAATAGAAGGGTGGGGGGGAGGGAAGAAACCTTTTCTCCTTCTCGATTTGGGTCCAGAAGCGCTTTCTGCTCATAAGCTGGCAAAGCAGGTGCATCATTCCAAATTTTTCGCCACAGATTTCCATGTTCAGACATTCTTTGTGAAAGTCTGCCACGAGGAGGCCAGCCATCCTTCAAACTATCCATTGTTGAACTTTTGGATGGCCCACTATCTTTAGTTTCCTCAGTCTCCCAATCTCCAGGAGAATGCCACCGAATAAAATCTTCAAAAATGGCATCAGGATTTGCTGCTTTGAATGCTGCCATGTCTAATTCATATTTCCAGAAGTTATTGATCAAGGATCTTTAAATGGAGGAATAAAAATGAATATGTATTTGAAAGTTGTAAAAATTTTTAGCAAACAAATTGGCCATTGAAGTAAAACGGATGAAGTGAATTGGAACAACCTTTCAACACTTTCTCAACCTCCACCAAGATAGGACCTTTAATAAATGATATGGACATGGGGACATGAAGTAGTTGATATACCAGGAACTGAAATGAGTAAGATTTAAAGCAAATTTAGTACCTGATGACAAGATATCTCTCTCCAACTGAGCAGAAAAGTTCTGCAATAAAATGATACAACCCAGTTCATGACAACAGAAATGTTCAAGCAGACATGAACACAAGACATATTGCACCAATCCTCTTTACAAGAATAAACAACAAAAGAAGAAGATTTACAAAGAATGCTGTTTCAATCATAACACGGGGGCTTAATTTCATCCATGGTTACTAGATTAACCAGTAATTTCAGCACATGCACTCAACTTCAATCTGTCACATGGAAATCGTTTTTAATTTATTTCATATTGGTGTCAAAATTAAGAAGAAATAAGCAAGATTTTTGTGGTAGTCAAACAATAAATTTTCCTTTTCACAGATTTACAATTAAAAGTGAGCTATTGCTACTTTTTACTTGCCACTTTGATTCCTGATTAAGGAGTAAATTAGGTAAAACACACAATGTCTATTGGCACACAGCTTTCTGCAGTACAGGCTCTGGCAAGGGCTAGATGTAATGTGTAATACTACAATGTAGACCACCAACACTATATTGTAGAGACAAATCTCAGGTTAGATATTTGTATTTTGTACTGTTAGCTATTCTAATGTACTAGCAAACTTTTAGTTGCGTTGGGCACAGACAGTGTCTCCTGCAGAGGAACCATACCCACCGATTTATCTTCCAACAAGACAGCAAACCAGGATCATCAGAATCAAATGAAATTTGTTTTCCTCAAACAACAAATCAAACTATTTCAACCAAAAAAAGTCTTTAATTATCTTTAAATATCAAAAAGTTTACTTAGTTACAATTTGAATTATTTAAGATAACAATAAAATTTGCAAGTTTGGTATATTTTTATATCGTTTGATAAATAATCTAAAAATATGACGACAAATGAATTTATGCAAACAAACAAATAGTAATCTAAAATTCATTATATCTTCAAGTTGACATAGTGATGAACTAAAACACCAATCAAAAATAACCAAGAGGTTATTAAAATATTTCATCTGTGTACAAGAAAAAACTCCTTTTCCTTGTTTGCTAATGTAAAATTTCAAATTTGTTATACCTTTACAATAATTTTTTTTTATTTCAAATTGAAGAGGAAAAAAGTTGAAAAAAAAAGTGGAAAGTTAAAATTTTTAGTACTAAAATAAAAATATAAAAAGATATCCTTAGTGTGGACAAACAAATAGGACTAACGGTGAGTATTTTACAAGTCTTAGGACTTGATTGTACAAAATTTAACTTTTGGGACTTTATTGTAAAAATTGATCTAGTTTCAGATTTTTGATACTTCTATCCCTTCATTTTTTTAGAAAGTCTATATTATCTATTCTCACAATGTGATCAATTATCATTCTCCACAAAATAAAAATTTTAATTCTCAAATTGACAACTATGCAGCCTAGTGCCTACTGTTACAAGTGGGTTTGTTTAGTTATGCAGTTGTTCTTATGGCAACTGAAACAGCATGTTAGTTTGGTCTCTTAATTTGGTTTCTTAGGTGGATCCCTTTTGTAATGGTGGTTCTTACTTCAAGTTTTTGGGCACTAGGCATTAATCAGTTTGTGTATTGTTGTAGTTTGTATTGCTGTAACTTCTATTGCACATGGGACTGGGCTATTGAGGCTTTTGAACTCCTCTGATGCAGCGGAAAAGTCTAGGGCAATTAATTCTCAACAACTAGACTATAATAGGGTGATTGTGGTTGTGGTCGGGACAAAGTAACATAATTGATTTCAAAAAACCTTTAGAATTAAAATTCTGAATTCAGAGAGAAAAAAACAAATTACAATACATAAACTAAGTATTGTTGTCCCGTTTATACTAGTTAGTACAAATCCTAATTCCATATTGAAAAGTATTCCAAATTAGTTAATATTCTATTAAATAAGAATCCTAAATAAAGAAGGAAACTTGAGTAGTACTAATTAATTAGCATACTCTATTCATTAAAAAAAAAAAACATACTACATAGGATTCCTAAATAAAAAGAGAAAACTGAAAAAACTTTTAATTAACGTGGATGCTCCTGCATGATCCCCCTCTAATCAAGAATAATTTGTTGATTAGAATTGTAACATTAACATTAACATGTAAATAAAAGGGACAGCCACTATTTGTATCAAGAATAAACATATAAATAAAAGGGGTAGTCAATATTTTGTATCAAGAATAAATTATTGAGGCTTTTGAAAACTCTATAATCAAGCTTTTATCTTGTTTTTTGTTAGCCAAATAAAAGAGCAAGGTACCCTCCATAACCAGTTCTCATATCCGCATTCTTGTTATAGATATCTGTAGTGTTCTACAGATGGACCTGTTCAAACTACAGCTGCTTTTAAGACTGAGCAACAACAATAGGAGTTAAATGCCTTTAAATCAAATTATCAATGAATTGGCTCCTTCAAAGTTCATTCCACCCACAAGACCCAACCATCATGTAATGAAAGCAACATGGACACAGCTCCAGTGATATTAAAATTGACTTTGTAAAATAAAAGATGTGCAAAAAGCAACTCACAAAAGAATCACCAGATGCCTCAACAGCCTGCAATCGTTCTTCATGCATGTCTTCTGTCATAAGTGGTGGATCCTATAGCAATTCACAAAGAAAGAATGTTTTATATATCTAATTTCACAGGATACACCTGCAATCAGAACGTGAAGTGAACTAGAGTTGGAAAACCTGTGTGAAAGGGGCATGCATGCGCTGACATGACTTCAGAAGCATCATGGATTCCACCACACCAGCTGAGCCTCTCCTGATACGATCTGAAAATTTTAGATCATTAGATGACACATCCTCATGCTTCATATTAGACTTTGCTGACATTAGATCAGAGCCATGCAAGCCATCCTGCATCTGGGGGCTGCAATATGTGCACCAAGAATTATATACAAGTCATATGCAGGATATAAAAAAAATTATACTCAAAAGGAAAGGCAAAAGTTCAGTAGATAAAATTTAAATCTAATCCAATGTGAAGCAACTATGTTTCTCTTGAAAAATATCCATTCCCATCCAAGGAGAAAAGAAAAGCCCCCTGCTTTGGAGGGAGGCCTGGTTGAACTTACAATGCAAATCAGCAATATGTGCAGAGTGTCCGTGCTACAGAAATTTAACAACTAACTTGTCCCAAAGGACAGAGCAAAATGAAGCAAACTGATATCTATCAGGAGAATCTCTACACAGAAAGCAACTAAACTCTTTAAATTACCTTTATGATTATATTTAAAAGTTGTAAGAACAAAGACAGAAAGAAAGTAAAAAGAGAACCTTTTTTACCTAAGAGTTAACTACACAGTAGCAATATGAGCCAATAACTCCATAGTTACATTATTCAAGAGTCACAAAAACAAAAGAAAAGGGAAAAATCAAGAAAAGAAAAAAACTTTGACAGATGCACAGACTAATTTTCCAATTTAAAACATGCAGGTCATGTATATCAATATATATATCTGAGATAAATGATGCAGTACATGCATCCATAGTATGAAGCATAAGGAGCATGTTCTCTTCTCATACAGAGAAACTATGGAAACAACCTCAGCACATGAAGGAAAACAACCTAATCGCATTAGTATAACCTGAAATGACCTCTACATGTTAGCAGCGGAAAAGGAAGAGGCATACTCATACACTCTATGAAACGATCAGGGCAAGGGCACCCCATTTTCAAGCTTATGATTGATTTCATCTCCATTAACTCCAAGACTAGAATGACTATGCCACTAGGGGCATGTTAATGAAAAATATCAAGAAGAAGAAGAAAAATAGTAGCAGTAGATTTTCAGAAGTCAAACAGCGATGAGCTTCTCTTGTTCAACAATAAAAAATAACAAATCAACAGCTGTAGACCCTTTAACTAGTCAATTTTTACATAGAAAATAAAGGAGCTCTCACTTGCATTTCACCTGTCAGGAATCCCATCAAACTTTTCACCATGTAAACGCATATTAGTTGTCTGATTTCCTACTAAAACAACCTCCTGCATATTTAATTAAACAAATTTACAATTCCAAAGTTGAAAAAACAAAAATCATATCCAAGTAATTTCAACACATGAGCAGCAACTAAAAGAACAAGATAAAACAAAAGCAGCTGAATCACCTTGCTATGAGCATAAATATTATCATTGTTTTCTACACAATCTTGAAATTCTTCATTTAGTTCACACTTCTTCTCAATGCATATAGCAAGCTGAACAATAAAAGGCAAAGTGATTTTCCTTGGCATCATGAGTGCTATGAAAAGAATAGAGACCCACTTCAAAAATTTCCAGATATTAATAAAATCCCAAACCACAATTTTGAACATACAACTTGATTGCACTTTAAAAAGTGAAAACTGCAAATGGTAATCTATTTCTGGAGTCCACTGTTATATCCACAACTCAAACACTCATCATCAAAATACTCAACTCAAATACAGAAAACAAAAACTAGTATCCTCATCTTTTCAAAAGGAAGTAAGGTCAGTAAACAAAAGCAAAGAAATAACGTCACAGAAAGGATGTTGCAACAAAGATTTGCCCCACAAAATAGAGGGACAATAAAAACAACAACAACAACCAAGTCATAGTCTCAAACAGGTTAGGGTGGACTATATGAATCCTTTGTTTTAAATATCCGCTCTATCAAATAGAATGAACCAGTTTGAGTTGGACTAGGTCAATTGATTCACCTTGAGTTCGATTTAATAATTCCTTAAATTGTTTTTTCAAAATGATAGTTTTATTCAATTAGAGTAAAACTATTATTTGTTATTTGTTTTCTTAAAATTACTATGTCAAGGGTATTTCAAGAAATAAAAGCAGATGAATTCTCAATTTTGAATTTTTTCCAAATATAATTATATGGAATTCAATTGAATTATAAGTTTAAATTAAACATACTAAACATGAAAAATTTATTTACAAATTAACTTCACATGGACATATTCTCAACTTTGTATGTTGAAACAATCTGCAAGATGCAAACTCAACTACTATCATTTAAAAAATAAGAAGTATTACCATTTGTAATTTCTGGTTAATCAAACAAGTTGACAAGTCAATGGAACCATTAGAAGGCATTTTAGGTAAAGGCTGTGACTCCTCCCAACACCAACGGACCTCACGAATAAACTCTATCCAGAGGGCAGCAACAGCTTAAATAGAAAAGCATTAATTCAGTTAAGAAAAGCACTAGAGTGAAAAATCTTACTAAATTCATGCTTTATATGAGTTGGAGTACTAACATTCTTACATGTCCCTATTTAAAGTGAACATATCCTTTTTTTCATACATACCACGTATGTTGACGTTCCCAAACCATAGAGAATGTAGACAAAACTGTGCAAAAAGAGACCCCAGAGGTGCACCTTTTATAGCTCGAGAATTCTTATGCTCACCTTTGGAAAAATTTGGGAGCTGAGATCCTGTGAAAGCAAGAGGATAGTTGAGGACTTCAAGAGAAAAAGGTAAAGGTTCCCACTTGCAGGTTTCCAAAAAAAGTACAGTGATATTTTCTAAGACGCAAATACTCAATCTTCCTCCCCCCGCAACGAATTTTATCAATTGGAACTTGTTTCAGACCCCTATAACACTACTCTTACAATGCAACCAACTTAAAAGTTTTGATGCTAAGTCCAACTACAGGAGATTTGTTTACTTAAATCCCTTTTGCAGTTCTGCTAAAATCCATGGCACTAATGCCTTCTTGTAGTGGATAAAATCATATGCACCAAATCCAACGGGTAAAAAGACATAGAAGAGAACAGGTAACGAAATATATAATTACAGTGCAAATATATCACCAACAAATAGAAGAAGCTTCAAAGGAGAAAAAAAATGTACCCTCATGAAAGAGATCTTTGAGCAGACGATCAATTACTGTTGGAGGGGGTAGAATCATTGAGGTCTTGAGATTATCAGAACCTGGGTTTTCAACTGCTACAAACAAAAAGAAGGAATAAAGGAGTATTACAAAGCCTCTAATAGACCACATGCAATCAATAAACTAGAGTAAGAAGATACTATATATAAAATCATGTCAAACCTGACACAAAATCCTCCATGAATTGGGCGTTAAAAGACATATCCAATGCATCAACCAAAAGGCGCAATTGGGAAGCAAATCCAATTCTGTTTCCATCTGAACTCTCACTTCAAAAAAAAAATTCAGAAGGAATTTTTAATAAAATTGACAGAATGAAATGGAAAAGCACCAGAAGATAATTATGCCTACCAGAAGAAAGATTGCTAGATCAATTTCGTCCAATATTGCACCATATAACAAACATGACAAAAAGGAAATATTGCCAAATCCAGTTTATCCATTGCTTAAATTGACCAAATTTTTAATTAAATAATTTAAATCACGATGAATATAATACAACATAAAAAATTGACTAACCAAATAAAATAAGCTACACATCCACTTCTCCAGCATAGAACTTGGTTCACATATGCCTTCTATTTGGCAGTAGTGTGTTACTGCTAACTGCTAGGAATTAAAATTTGCTTTATAAAGTAATAGTTGATCAATTAATAACTATATTAGACAACAATTAGTTGAGTAATTCCTAGCCTACACACAATTTTTTCGATTTTCATAGGTCCTCTCACTAATGTCAGGCTAAGATTTGATCGACAAAATGTAACAAACTAAGATCCGCCAATGCCAAGTGATTATGACATCCATGCCATTGTACAAATAATATTTCAGTTATAACAAGTACTATTGAAAAAGTAATTCTTACAGATTTGCTGACAAGATTGGTCGTATCATCCAATTTTCAGCGTCATGAGGCGAGGCATTTTCTAATTCAGCCATCTCAAGGGAGCTTTCTACCATCTTTTTTGACCATGTGGCAATTAATTCCAATCCTTTCAGTAGTTAAATAAAGGTAAGAAATCCATTAGTTTCCAGATTCAAAAGCTCAAGGTAAAACAAACATAAACATGTAATGTAAGCTTATACACAAATATTATATGGCTAAGTGCCCCAAAAAATAGAAGTAATGAAAAAGAAATGAGAAAAAAGGAAGATAATATAAGAAAGAGAATATTCAGATAGGAAGCTAGCATAAAGGTCATACCGATCTATTTATGATGTAAATAAAAAGTGCAAGCGCTCTAATATGTTGTGCACATCACTCTAATATGTTGGAAGCAAACACTTATTTATCAGCATTTTTCAGCTTCTAACACTCACAAAATCATTAAAGTTTACCTTTTATTGGATTCTCTGCAGAATACCACTCACTCCACGGACAATCATCATCCCATTGTGATCTGTTATGGGTGTCAGAATCACCACCAAGATCTTTTTCATGTTCTCCAATTTCAATAGCAGGACTTTGAAGATCATTGTCATCATCGTCATTGGGAATAGTTCTGTATGTTGACTTCATTGTAAAATGAACTTTGAAAAGGTGCATAGCATAATCCACTGTCGAGTAGGCCTTCACCAGAAGATAAATAAACTATTGATATCATCGTGAAGGGAAAAAAATATCAAGGCTCCATTTGTTTCCAAAAAATAACCTATCTTTGAAAAATATTTTCCGAATGACTTATTTTCCGTTTTTTGATTGCAATATTGAAAATTAGTTAAAAATATTAAACGTTTTAACTCACAAGACCATAATAATAAAAATAATACAAATTTCGTATTTTAAAAATTTTATTGTTAAATATGAGAATAATGCAAAAAAATAAAAAATTATGAAAGTCGTCGATGACTGGCGATGGTGAACGGTAAGTGGTGGCAGTGGCCACCGACAATTAATAAATTAAAAAAAAAAAAGGATTTATAAGGTTATAATAAGTTGTCAAAGTCCAAAAAATGTTTTACACTCTTGAAAATGGAAAGTAATTTACCTTAAAAATTACTTAATTTTCCTTTAACTAAGAAAATATTTTTCATTGACTTATTTTCCTGAACACCCCAAATAACGGAAAACTGTGGAAAATATTTTCCTACAAATTATTTTACAGAAACAAACGGAGTCCAAATCTAAGCACAAATATCTAACACAATAAACTGTTATAAGAACACCTTGCACAGACTTAGGCATGAAACATTATTCAGGTGGTTAGAAGGAAGAAAATATCACCTCTCTTGCAGGCCTCAGCTAAGAATTTTGTGTTCATAGTTTATCAATTAAAAATCAAGCGACATTAACGGCAAAGGAATACGTATAGGCCCTCCAACTAAGACTCAAAAGTCAATTCATCCTTCACACTTCCGTTTTTGTCAATCAGACCCTTCAACCTTCTAATTTCATTTGATTAAGTCTAATTTCTAATATTGTTAAATGAAGCATTAAACATGTGAAAGTACAAACTCCTTACTTCAAGGAGCCCTTTTTTCACTATAGCCAAACAGCAAGCTCTCTCTCCCCCTCTCCCTATCCTCTGTTTTCTAGTTCTCCTTTTTTCTTCAATTAATCTACAATCCCCACTATTAAAAAAAAAATATCTGTAATGTCTACGTATTTTCAATCAACACCCTAGTTTCTAATCTCCTGAAGCCTCTAGATTTCTCCTTCACCCACAACTAAACTTCTCACATCTCAGTTTGCCCAAAACTTTGTCAGTCAATTCTCATTTTGTCAATTTGGGGATATCCTTACTAGTTGACTTGGGGGTAGGATTTGGGATTCAGAATTTTTTTCTTTCAGAGATGAAGCTTGTAGCTATAACAATAATGATGACAATCAGATTAAATTTTGATGGGTTCGGATTCAGATTTGAGATATGGGAATGGAAATTAGATTTAGAGCATTTTTCCTGACAGGAAAAAAGGATGATGGTGATGATAATGAAAGGTCATCCCAATGTTGTTTAGTCACCTTGCAGCTTGTTTTTTCCATGAACGGCTATTTTTCTGCAGTCTCCAATGATCACTATGCTGTATCACAATTAGACATGGCTAGTTATGAAAAAAAAAAAAGGACAAGAAAGCTAAAAGATTACTGACAAATTAACTGGTGTTACTATCATGCGATTTTCAAGTGACTTTTAACCAAAAATAGAAGATCGAGGGGCTCAATTGACAAAATTTGTTACAGAATGGAAGAACTGATTCTTGGGTCTAATTTGGAGGATCAATTAGGGACTTTGGCCAACATGAACAACACAAAGGCAAACACAACCATTTGGTGAACCAAAAGTTTGGCACAATAGTAACACTAACAGGACTATACAAATTATTGTAATAAAGAACTCTAGAGTAGCTTACAAACTTAGAAACAAATAGCTCATATAACCCTTCCAAATGCATAAGCTTTACTGGGACCTGGCTGCCAATATGATCTGCCTCAAATCTTCTAGTGAAAACAGTTCCCATATTTTGAATTCCAATATAAGCTTTTCGAGAAGGATCATGCACCGGAACAAATGCTGGCCACAAGCTGCACATTCCAAGTATTAGAGTCCATTTTGGCTGTGCAACATAAAGATGGTTTAGCATATATATCACTGCTCTTAACGGCGTTCCTAGGTGCAAGGCGCCACCAGCTGTAGGTGCCTCGCCTAGACTATACCCAAGGAAGGTGTAATCTTGCCAGGCAGCCTTGGGCTTAGGCACGCCTGAATTTTTTTAATTGTTTTATCCATT
This sequence comes from Jatropha multifida, assembly GCA_948099535.1. Lineage (NCBI taxonomy): Eukaryota > Viridiplantae > Streptophyta > Magnoliopsida > Malpighiales > Euphorbiaceae > Jatropha > Jatropha multifida. The sequence continues at coordinate 59,333 of CANUEX010098850.1, forward strand.
TTGACTAATTTGTAGGTCTAGACTTAGAAACTAAACATCAGTTATAGACACCAAATGCAAAATGGGAACTTCCGAACTTTCCAAAGATTCTTATTGAAACCTAATGTGGAAGGGGAATTTTTTGAACTCTTAATGACTAAATCTAACTAACTGTAAAAAAGTCTCATGTTAAAACTAATACTCCAAAATTCATATTCTCCATTCTTCCTATGTCAAGTAGCACACCATCCAAAGTATTTTATGTCATTCCCTTCTCCTTCTCCTCCTGCTTTCCATGATATTTCCCTGTTCCATCTACGATAATTTTCTTTTTTGTTTATCTTCCAAAAACCCTATCTTTTTTCTGTTCTTTCCCTTAAAACTTAATCCTTTTTCTCACCATCTATGATAATTTCTTTTTTCAGTTTTTCTCTCTTTTATGTTTCATTTGCATGATTCTCAATTACAAATTTTTTCTTTTAATCTAGGCCACTCCATGCATGTGAATGTGTTTAGGTTCTTTTCTGTACCTTATTATTCAGATAGGAAATACAATTTTCCCATTTTTTTTGTCAATATGTGCCTCATATCCACCAGGAACATACCTGCTTTGTGCCTTGTTCCTCAGGCTCCAAAACCATATGTGCCTTAGTGTGGTTTCGGCCTTTAACACCAGTGACATATACAAGATTATAACAGTTCAAACCACAACTATTAAATTGTTCAGCTTAATTTTAATAGGCAAGGATGCAATATACATATGAAATCAACCCAAAGAACATTCTTCATGTTGCAGATAATGCAATAGATATCATTTAAGCACAAATACTGCCACACTTCCCTAACAGCCAAACAACAATATCTTAATGGCCCACCTGGAACAATTTGACAAAGCAATTGCAATTGCACTTAAGAGCTTGCTAGCCTCTGGTGCGTCAAGAACCACGCCACTGGCACTTTGAGGAGCGATTACCTGGTAATTTAAACATGCTTGCAAAGATGAAGAAAGTACTAGATAGTGCTGAACAAAAAGTAAGATTATGCTTACCAAAAATTCTTTTACACCAAAGCATAACTGCAGATCATGCAAAGAGCAATCCCAGTCTACTCTTTTTCCTGTGCAAACCAGGACTCAAATAAAGATATAAAGCACGGTAAAAGATAAAAACAAAAGAAAACTATTAGAATGAAATTTTGCAAGTACCACCAGTGTTCATCTCAAAATAATATTCCATGCTATAGCTTTTCATAGCATATTTCAACTCAAATTTGACCTTATATAATTTCTCAGAGAAGTCCAATTGAACTGCACCCTTTGCCTACAAGAAAACAAAAAGAAAATCTGTAGTGTAGGACACGAACGAAAGAATAAGGGAAAATGGATTTAATTGTATTAACAGGTTAAGACAATCACAAGTTCAATAATAACATAGTCTAACACATAAAATTTTTCTATCATGCTCATCTAGCAAGAAAACATTATTCATATGATTAATGCATAATAAGATTCCTTTTAGTAACTAATGGGGATGAAACTTGTCCCACATTCAAGAATGTGTAGTGATATAAAAAAAATCCATCCTTTTCATGTGAGTTGCAATTTCTAAAGGAAGAAAACTGCAAAAAGGCCCGAGATAGCCAAAGTAGAGATCCAGGATCTATTTAGCATTTTACTATTTAGAAATTATGTTGATTAGAGGTTGTAGGAGATGCAGTTAAGAGAAAACACATCTTAAGTACATTGATTAAAGGCTATTAAATGTGAATATGTTAGTCGTTAAAACTTGGTATTCAAAAAGGCAATCATCCTAGCAGACTTCCACGATTTGGGGATATTGACTAATAAGCAATGAACCTTGTGAAACATTGAAGAATTTAAGCAAGTTAAGAGGCTCATAAACAATGACTAAATGATCCATCCTTTCCAAATAAGATGCCTTTTCTCAATAATCACACATAGGAGAAAGATGAGTATATTCTTAGCTAGAAAAATAAATCAGATGCAATAACATTCAGCCTAAGCTTGTATTGCATAATTCAATCTAAGCTTGTATTGCATTTGACTCGAAACACATTATCTAGCAACACAACACGCAATCTGTTCCAATAATTAAGACCCAAAACAGAAGATAATAATTTTTTTTTTCTAGGGTGGCAGGAAAGGAATATATTAGACCACATTGTTCAATCACACAACAATGCAAATTAATAAAACTAGTTCATTAATCAAAATTGGCGTACCAACAAATTCTTTGGACCATCAGCCAACCACTGCCGACAAACTGCCTCAATTTCGGATATAAACCTACAAAGCAAGAGAAAACAATTAAATCTCAATCTTCCCAATAGGCTAGGTCACAAACTTCAAATATGAGGCAGACATGTGCATATATATGTGGAAGCGAGCGAGCTCGCCTACAAGCTTGTATCAGTTCCATGTTTAAAAAGGACATATGAAGTTCCATTGCTGAAATTTAAAAAAACAAAACAGAAAAACAAAAACAAAAAAAAAATACCTTTCCCATGAAGAGGCAAGTGTGAAGTCGTCAAATCTTTCAAGCTGCGACCAGTAAATTTAATCAGAAGAAAAACAATCAGTTTATCCAAACAATTATCTAAGTAGAATTTACTGGCGAATTTTGAAATTTTGAATGTTATTCCAGAAAGAAAATTATACTATTAGTTACGAAAAAATAGAAAGTAAACCTCCTCTTCCTGAGTTTCGTCTTGTACAGATGGCTCCACTGTACTAGTGGACGCCATTAGAGATCAGTTGCTCTCGGTTTCCTAAAGATCTCAACGAAACGTAAAATGGGCATGGGCAGACAGTGGAATTGCATAGAGAAAGCCGAGTCCGCAAAAGGAATAGAACAGATCCGTTTTTTTTTTTCTTTTTTTTCTTTTACACGAGTCAAATAGATACTTGCAAATTTTTTTCTCTTCAAAAACTAAAATATAAAAGATTAAAACGTAAAAAACAAGTAAATGTGATTAAACTGGCGACAAAATGGCTCTTGGCTATTAGGTTCGGTTCATTTAAAATTTACAGTTTTCAACTTTTTTTTTCACATTATAGTAGTATCCATTGTTTTTTTTCAATTTTATCCTTATTCAGTACTACTTATATTAAATTTTATTTCAATTAAATGAGTATTAATTAAAAAATAATTCTGTCAATTAATCTTGTTTTAGTTGAGGTGATTTAATTTTTTTAAAATTTTTATAGAAAATCAAAAAGTCGTCAAATTTAATGAGAAAATAAAAAAAAAATAAAGCTTGTTAAAGCTAAATATCTAGATTGCCCAAAAATTAATTTTTGGCAATTTTCACCTAGCAAAATGGATCAATTAACCTATTATTTAGACTATGATGCGCACGCAGTTAACCACAATATAAAAGAAATAGAAGCATTCCGTCTAATTCATTTAAGCTAAGAGTCTGTTCGGTAAAATTAATTATTTTGATAGCTATTAGTTATTTTAGTGATATTTAGTTATTAATTATTTGAGTAGTGTTTCATGAAACGCTAAAAGCTATATGTTACATTGAGTTAATTTTTCCACAAAAGCTATCCCTCTTTACATGTACATTTATTGGGGATTGAATCCGAAAGTTTTTTCCACATATTTATACTGTATTACCAATTGAGTCACAATTCGTAGATAGACTTGTTGATTTTTAATTAAAGGGCAACAATAATATCAAAATGGCCTCACTCTTTCTCTTTTGCCAACCCTCAGCTTTCTTTTTATTTTTTCCTTTTTCTCTTTGTTTGCATTCATGCAAATACTAGCATATGTGTTGTTTCGGCAATTCCGAAAAGGGAATTAAAAGATAACAGTTGGCTGAAAATCGATGGGATGCAAAAACAATCAAAAAGACTCAACCTAAAATCTTATTATCCAAACCCTAGAAAACTGATCTAAGTTGGTGAGTTTGAGAGAAAGATGACCAATTCAGTGAGAAGATTAAGAGAAATAATGCAGCAAAAAAGAAACCGTCACGAAAGAAAGTTATGGAGATCAAGCAACTTTTGTTTTGAATGGGAGATAATAAGTTCATCCTACGACGAAAACAACGTGCATTGTATTTTTTTGAAAAAAATTATTTTTTTATCCTTATATTTTGTAAAAATACATAAATTTGCCCTTATATTTTTAGAAATATATAATTTTATTTCTAAATTTTACCTCTGCTACATTGCCATATCTTTATGTTCATTTTTTTTAACTTTTTTCCGTTAAATATAATAATAGATTAATTAATTTGGCAAAATAAAGATAAAACAGTTAATAAAAGAGATTTTTGAAAACACATAGGGCAAAATAGTAATTTAATGATGAAATAGTATAAAAAAATGAAAAAAAAACAGTGTAATGGAAGGAAAAAAATGGAACTGCAAAGTTGTATGCCTAATTTATAAGTGTGGATTGCGAGTTAAGATCATCTAAAATTTTTCCCGTGAGCACCGTTTCACATGATTCTTCCCACTGTGGGGTACATGGGGCAACTTATTTTATATCATGTGGGTCCCATTTTTCCCTGTCCAATGAAACCCGTTAGGACCCACATTTCCCTTCTCAAGTCAGCAAACACTGCTCCACATCTTAATAAGCGAAAAGGGAGCACATGTAGATACGGTGTACATTCGCATTATCTCATGTCTAACATACATCGCAGTCACATATACAGACACAAATATCAAATCGAGGCTTCCATCGTAAGTCCCTACGGGCCATTCTTTCTCTAGTTTTTTTTTCCACGATTAGATCCTTAGTTTTTTTTTCCACGATTATCGCTCGTTAATTAATATTTTAAAAATATTTAAAATAATTATTTTTAAATATATATATATATATATATATATATATACATCTTTTCAATTATAATTGATGCTACAACCATATTTAATATTTTTATATTATATTTTTTATTGTCTAAAAAATAATTTTATAACTTTTACTTACTTTTCTAGTTTTAAAAAATAAAAAATATATTTTAATACTAAATGGGTATTTGAACGGATCTAAATATCTAATTTATTATTGAGTTCGGGATTAAATTCAGATAGTGAATTTTAAATGAAAACCACGTATTGCTATCATCATTAATAATAATTAGATGTTGGCGAATTTCGTTATTTTAACATTATGATATTTTCAATTTTTATTTTTTTATTAAATATTTTAATTTATAAAATTACACATATTAAATATTTTAATTTGTAAATTATGTTTTGAAATATTTTAACTTGTAAATTAGATAAACTAAATACTTATTAAACGGATAAATTATGTAAAAATTAAAAGTTATACTAACTACATATCAAATAAATATTTTTCATATAAAAGTTAAACTTAATAAAAAATAGTTAATATTAATGTAAAAACTGTATAAATTTATTTAAATTTTTGAAAATTTAAATATATAATGGATTATTAATAAAGTTTAAGGTGCACCTGCGGATTGTGGCGGACTGGATATGTGAAAAAATTTTCAGAATTAAAATTTAATAAATATACCTATAGAGAGAAAGAAGCTTTAAATATGATTAAGTTTCGAGCCAAATTAAACGATCTCTGATAAGACTGTTCGGACCTTTTTTGAAAAATAAAAATAAAGTTCAGGTGCCAAATAATTAAAGTTGAAGATTTTAAAACGGTGAATTTATGTATTAGGACACATTAATATTCATGCCTCGTTCCAGAATTCAAGGAAGTGTCTTTTGTCTCATGTTTCACATGATCCGACGGTTGAGAGCATGGGAGTTCTTACTAGCAGGATAGGTTCTCCCTCACCATAACCTTTTCTCCATAAAATTTAATACACTTCACCTTCCAAAACAAAAACCACCCCCACCTCTTCATTTTCCCTCTGTCAGAACAAATGGCCAAACCCAGCAATCTGAAACAGAGACCAAACCATTTTACCTTTAGTTAAACTTAGTCACACTAGTCTTGATTCGTAACTCCAAACCCACATTTCCAACTCCTCCACTGAGCCATGGCTGCAGCTCTAGAGTGCTGGTCGAGCAGAGCTAGCACCGATGAGGACATGGTAGAACAAGTCCTGATGCGAACTCAAGACAGATCAGAAACCACGTTGAATAATGAAAGTTTATCTTCTTCATCTTCAAATATTACAATCAAAGACCCATCATCCTCTGCGATGCAGAAGCGGTTTCAGAAACTCAGTCGAAATGTATCGGAGGCGATTGCTTCGCTTAAGAACTCACTGAATCTTGACTCACCCCGCGACTCGCAAGTACAGGTCCTCCAGCAGCAGCAGCAACTACCGCAACTGAATAATAATGGCGCTAAGATTGAAACCTGCAGAAAGGTCGTGTGGGCTAGTGTTGTAAGGAACTTAACACAGCTGTACCCAGGGAGCCAGTTGCCGGAGAAGCTCGTCTGCAATATTAGGAAGCATTACGATTCTTTGCCTCTCAGGTTTGGTGCTTAATTAAATATAGCTTAGTTGAGTAACAATTGAGTTTAAATTCTCTTCTGTTTGCTTTCCGCGAAAATGCGGTAAAAAAATGAAAGTGAGATTTTCTTTAATGTTAATTTGTTTCCTTTCAGGTTGTTAATAATAAACGATGAAATTTCGGAAATTGGATTGGACCTTATAATATTTTACTAAGCAAAGTAGCGATTTTTTTTTTTCTCTCGTCTCTGTATTTTTTTGGTTGATTTTCCGAAAAAGATTTCAGTTGTAAGTGGAGCATCTGGGTTTATCTTCGTTTGTAACTTATATGCTTTTGATGCTATTTTGACAGTTATGCGCAGGCCGAATTTGATATGAAAGATGTGTTTCTACACATAAAGTTGATAGAGCAGGCATCTGTGGATGAGCAACCGTCAATAATGATACAGGAAGTGTCTGAAGATGATACACAAGGTTCTGTATTCAAGCTCACTTTTGCTTGTAACTCTTCAATTTCTTGGCCGGCAATGTCAGGGGCATTAGATAGTGCTTCCATTTGCTGTAAAAAGATTCAGATCTTTGAAAAGAAGGGTTTTACTCTTGGGGTTGTCCTTGTTTTAATTCAAGCTGGCCAAGAGAAATTGTTCAAAACCCGGATTGAAAGTGCTTTAAAATCTGCTATAAAGAAGCCTAAACAAACTACAGTGAAGCTTCCATTTGGACTTTGTGGGTGCCAAGAAGAGAATACTAGAGGGAGAGATTTTGTTGAAATCGAAGAGGATGTGAATGAACAGAATTACAGGAGCGGCAATGAGAATTTGAATGTTAAGATTCAGCTTGAGATGCCTTTGCCCACTTCATCATTTGTTGTATCAGTTGATGAATGGCAAACGATTCAGTCAGGTGGAGATGAGATTGGGAAATGGCTTTTGAACTCTGATAATCTTGAGTTCATTGATCAGATTGGACCCAATTCTTTTAAGGGTATCTACAAGGGCAAAAGGGTTGGAATTGAGAAGCTCAAAGGATGTGACAAAGGGAATAGTTATGAGTTTGAGCTCAGGAAAGACCTATTGGAGTTAATGACTTGTGGACATAAAAATATCCTGCAATTTTATGGTGTTTGTGTTGATGAAAATCATGGCTTATGTGTGGTTACCAAATTGATGGAAGGTGGCTCTGTCAATGATTTAATGCTAAAGAACAAGAAGCTTCAGATTAAGGAGATTATAAGGATTGCATCAGATATAGCTGAAGGTATTAAATTCATGAATGATCATGGTGTTGCATATAGAGACCTTAACACACAGAGGATTCTACTGGATCGGCATGGGAATGCTTGCTTAGGGGACATGGGTATAGTCACTGCTTGCAAAAGTATGGGTGAGGCAATGGAGTATGAAACAGACGGCTATCGTTGGCTAGCCCCGGAGGTTAGTGTTCTATCTCTTGGTCTGAGTTTCCCAAATTACAGTAGCTAAAAGATGTTGAGGTTGATCATGACTATGCAATTGAGGAAACATATTTTTGATACTTCATAAACTTTAAAATTCAGAATGCATTTTGCATTGGTATTGTGACCCTAGTCTCTCCAGGCATTGAAACCACTCAATTTTGTTTTACATGCTAAAAGGAATTAGTATATTTTGCTTTTATATATTTGTGGAATGACATTATTCTTAAAATTCTCACTTTTTGTGATGGAATAATCTCTTTATTTCTTTTGAGCGCCCAAATAAACATAGGAAACTTTTATAGTGACTTGTTGTGATGTCAACTAGGGTCCCAGCCCTCCAGGAAATATTGGTTTTGTGGGGCGTGGTTATTGTATTTTGAGTTAGGTTGTAAATAGATAATGCATCTTTTCTGCAATTGGATTTGGAGCTAATTATTTGACTTACTTTCCAAACACTGCTATCTGTCACTGTAATAAATACAAGCTTTGTTATGCTTTGTTTGGAAAAGGTTAAATGTGGGGGGACTGAAAGTCAGAGAAGGAGAAAATGGAGGGGGAAAATATTAAAATGGGACCCATTAAACATTTCACCCTAAATCACCCTAATTTGAGTTGAAAATGGCGAGAGGAGAAGGATTTTCCAAATTATTGAATTCCCTCTTTTATGTCTTATCATTTAAAAAACAATGAGTAGTGAAAAATTATGTTTTCAATATTCCCCCCTCACTATCTCCTCTCCATTGAAACAAATGGGGTGAATAGTGCCACACTCACCCTCAATATATTCTGCTCTTATTATTTTCCCAAACATGGTGTTACTTTCTTCATTCCCACCACTAGCATATTGAAAATTATTAGTTTGTTAAAAGGGCATTTTTTAGATCCAATGTATTCAGATGCTATTTTCTGCATAATTAACTGTTTATTAAAGAGGCTTTATGCCACTCATCCCAACATAATTGCTTGAGCATGCTGAACATGTCTTCATAATTGTTTTAACTTTTATATTTCAATATGGTTTTTGCCTTTGCATGGTCACTCCTACAAATCATTTCAGCCGCTATCTCGTTGCGTCCATTGCCACCTTTAAAAAAATTGTTTATGTAGTGGAGCCAGGTTAGAGGATCTTTTGAACTTTAAGCATCATTTTAAGTCCTTTTCCACACCTAATTTGTAAGCCACCATGTGAACACAACTTTTACCAAACTTCTGTACCTGAATTCTAGCACAAATGCATGATGATAATTCTTGACTTTGATGTGATTCATCTTTGCAATCAATCTACTAGTTTTTATGCGCAGAAATTATAGCATGAATTGTCGGTGATTGAAGTGATATATATATATTTTTTTTGCCTTCCCATTTTGAACAGATCATTGCCGGTGATCCAGAGAGTGTCAGTGAGACATGGATGAGTAATGTATATAGTTTTGGGATGGTGATCTGGGAAATGGTGACTGGTGAGGCTGCCTATGCTGCATGTTCACCTGTGCAGGCTGCTGTTGGAATAGCTGCTTGCGGCCTAAGACCAGATATTCCTGAGGACTGCCCGCAAATCCTGAAATCTCTGATGACCAAGTGCTGGAATAATTACCCATCGAAGCGTCCTCAGTTCTCTGAAATTTTATCGATTTTATCATGGTTCAGCAACAACAGTACTAGGTAAAAAGTTAAATGTAGTTTGATTAATATAATTGAATTTTGTGTGAAGAAGGTACCTTAATTAGGTGCTGTCATGCATAAATGTAGATTTTTGGAAGTTAATATTAGCAGAAATGTTTATCCTCAGTCAATGAAAGAGTGAATAATGCGTCTTGATTTGAATTCTTTATGGGTTAATTTAATACCATCTTTTGCAAACTTCCTGGTCTCTTTTTTCAGTTAAACAGGAAACATATGGGTGGTAAGGCACGCTTGAATTCAGCGGGGGACTTGTGTAAGGTCAGAGGGTATGATATAATTGGATTTCTAAATTATTTTCAAATTAACACTTAAATTTTTCTATATTTGATAAATAATTATGACATATCTAGCTTATGTTTTATCTTACTATTAGGTCCTTCCGCCAAATGGTCAACTGTTTTCGTTTGAAAAACAAAAAGCTTACATTTTTTGGACGAAAGAACCTAATAGTGAGACGGAAGCATAAGCTAGGGATCAGACTCAATTTTATCTTACGCTCTAATTCATAGGGAGGTTGCCAAAATGACCTTGTGACTACACAAAAGGGATAGTATTTTCTTAAACTCAAAAAATTGATGAAAATATTTATGAAGGAGAGGGTTCGAACTCGAGACATTTTATTTTTTATATAAGTGAGAAGACCAATTAAATCATATTTGATTGACAATGAAAATTATGTTAAAAATAATAAAAAAAGGGTGAGGAGATAAATTTTGGTGTAACATAGCTATCATGATGGGATCAGGTGGTGGAACTAAAATATGGTTGCATGTTTTTGTCGTCATGAATGACAAAGGCTTTTCAATGCGGTTCATTTCAAATAGAAAAAGAGCAAATGGGAAGATAGCCAATATAGAAAAAACAATTAAAAAGGAAAAAATAAAGTGAAAACAAGATCATGTTTGTCTATGTGGTCTTCTAATGGACCTACAACTTTTGACTGATACAAGGATTTGCATCCTAATGTTCATATTTTGTTTTTGCGGAGGGTCCCCCAATGTTTTTTCGTCCAAACTTTAAAATATTTTAAATTATTATTAAAATAAATATAATGCCATGTAAATTTAATTGTAGATTTATTTTACTTTTTTGTTGTTTATTTATTTATTTAGTAGAAATTATTATTAAATATGATTTGATAAAATTATTGACTTATTCTTTAGGTAGTAAGACTTAGCCTTATTAAATTATTCAATTTATTTATTCAAAAAGTGTTATTTTCCTAATTAAATAATAATTCAGTGGTAAACATCACAAATTGAATAAGGAACACTATATTAAATTTGAAGATTAAATAGTTAAATATTAAAAGCCACAGAAATAACATTTTTTTGGCTAAAAGGATTAAATAGTTAACAAGATTAAATTTAGGAGTGAATGAGTGATTTTGATAAACAATAGGTACTTACTAGTAATTTTGACCAAAACGTATGAAGTATGTATAGATAACGTGAAACGAATAAAGTATTCAACTCTCAAATTTCCATTTCTATTTTGCTTTCAAATTCAAATTCGGATACACGGTTGTCTCAAAATATTTTCAAATTTAATTTTATTCGGTTGTCAATAAATTAATTTTAATTTGAATGGTTAGTTATAAATATTAATTTAATTTTTCAATTATGATGCGATTAGTTTAAAAGAAAATTAAATTAATTTATATTAATTAGATTAGTACGCAAGATACATATTTTTTTATCTCAGATTTTTTTTGTCAAAATGTTACGTTTTTACCCATATTAAAATAAAACCAACGGTATAAATTATATTTATATAGTTTTTGTAATAAGTGATAATAATATAGTACAACTTTAAAATTAATGACAAATAACATCGTACTTAATTAGTTACTAACTCTAATTTTATAACTAAAAGTTTAATAAATATTTCTTTTAATATTAATTATATTAATTGTTATTTGGATGATTAGATTTAGATATGACATCATTTATAATTTTTGTTCGAATACTTGTGACTTATTGGATTAATTAATTAATTTTATTATTTATTTTTTTATTATATATAATTGTTTATAAATTTTTAAGCACATATATATAATTGCTTTAATAGTGCAAGTTACAAATTTGAAGATAGTAACATATATATTGAAAAATTTTAGAATTGAATATTTTGTCGTAATCAGTTTGAGTTAATTAATTAAAAATACTAATTTAGTTATTCGAACGATTGTAATTTTTTTAATAAAAATGCATATTATTGAATTCAGTTATTTTTAATATAATATTAAATATGATTTAAATTAAACAATATATTTATAAAATTTGATTATATTCAAATTAAATTATTTATTTGGATTAATTCAAATTAATCGAACGCTCACCTTTACCTTTACCCGGAGGAGAGGCATGTGCCGTAAAGGATAGCAACTATGGGCATATGTCCTAATTTATGGAAGTAATAAGGGTTAGAGATTACCTTTCTAATTCTATTGTTTCTCAAATTTTTTTTTTCAATACTACCCTAAGGTGTTTATATTTTGTACTCTTCCAACCGCGAAAAATGGCAAAAACAATACTCAGAAAAACGACGACCATGAAGGCACGAAACGACAACGTGTAAAACAAACCCACGTCTACAGTTTGACATTGGTTGGATCATCCATCTAGTCAAAACGAACAAATAAATGGTTGGATCATCTTCCTACACCTGCGCGCACCGAAAGGAGGAGGAAGAGAAGAAAAGATGGTTATTATACGGTACAGACCTTGCCAAACAGCACCTGTACCCAGCCCAAAACCCTAGAGGAATTGCAAATCCACAAATGCCCTTTCCACTCCGTTCTCTTATATAAATGAAAACCCAAACTAAAATTACCGAAAATTTCTCTGCTACTGCAAGCAACCTCAAAATTCATTTACCTTTCTCGCTCTCTGCTGATTCTATTCTTCCCTTAATCACAGCCCTAATTGGTACGTTTCTTCTTTTCTTCTTTGATTAGCAATCAATCCTTCTTTTTGGTTACCGTCTTTACCTTGGAATCATGTGGAAGCTTAAATTAGTGTTAGGGTTTACAATTTTGGTACCGATCCTTCTGAGTGTGATGTTTTCTAGTAGTAGATTTTATGGGGTGGCTTCAATTTTAATAATTTCTCTGGGGTTTTGTGGTTTGTTTGGCAGTTTGCTGCACTTTATGCTTCCAAGAAAGCGACCTGTTGAAGGCGTTGTAGAAGAAGAAAACGGAAATAGAGTAGCTGGTTCATCTCTCATTAAGAAGCATCGGGTCGGTTGCGTTTTAGAATCAACGGCAAACATCAACACCGCTAATAGCAGCAGCAACAACAGTAATAGTAGTAGCGACAACAGCAACAACAACGGCCACGGTAGCGGCAGTCTGATAATGGCACCTGGTGATACGAATCAGAACGATATTGATGAGGATCTGCATAGCCGGCAGCTTGCTGTGTATGGCCGTGAGACCATGCGGCGGCTTTTTGCCTCTAATGTCCTCGTCTCTGGCATGCTGGGTCTTGGTGCGGAGATTGGTATGGATATGAAAGAACAATTCGTTATTGTTATATTGAATTTTCTTTAATTAGTTTTTCATTGTTATATTAATTTTTCTTTAATTAATTTTTTTGTTAATGTGATATTTGATTGATGGTTATAATACATTGTTTGTGATATCAATATTTTGTGGGCTGAGAACTGACTAGATTCTAAGATATGAAGAACTGTGTTTTGAGGTCGTCAGTTCGGGAGCTTCCGTTTTTTCCTCTGTCGCGCTGAATTTGTGCTTTGTTTTTTTTTTCTTTTTTTTTTTCATTTGCTTATTTGACTTCACGATATTGCTACATTTACACTTAACAAAATTTGCTATCGTGGAGCAGTCTCTTTTCTGTTTATTTTGGAGTTTTTAGAGTTTCTTTATATCGTTGTATTAAGAGAGTACTATTTCCTTTAATTTGACTTGAAACCCAGTCCCTGAGTCTCTGTATAATATATTGGTGAATGTTCCTACTGCAGCTAAAAATCTCATTCTTGCTGGGGTCAAGTCTGTAACATTGCATGATGAAGGGGCAGTGGAGCTGTGGGATTTGTCCAGTAATTTCATTTTTTCTGAGAATGATGTTGGAAAGAACCGGGCATTAGCTTCTGTTCAGAAGTTGCAGGAACTCAATAATGCAGTGGTTGTGTCTACCTTAACCACAGAACTGACAAAAGAAAAACTTTCTGATTTCCAGGTATCTCCATCTTCACCGGATTTCTCTTCAGAGTTATTATCCCAAATAAGGACATTTCCACTATTGTTGGATTTCTCCTTAGTGGTATTATAGTGAAGCATCTTTTTCAGTAAATAAAAACTTTATACTGACCATGAAGAATAAATGATTTCTTGGATATTACCACCCTTTGCATGTTGGTTATCTTCAAGATTACTGCCAACACATGTATGATTATGCTACTGAATTTCCATGGTTAATTCATTTATTTTTATATGCAAGTTTGGAACAGAGTAGACGTGAATCTTGAGTTTATCTATTTAGCAAATAAGCAAATGCATGTAATTAGTTACTTATTTTGAAGTTTGTGATTTGTAGGCAGATCCAAGCTAGTGACTTTATTCTTTGTTTATTTATTTATGTGTTTTTTTTTTGTTTTGCTTCTCTGAATTAGATAATGCTTTACTCAGAATTTGGGTGCTGAGATTTTGGGGATAAACTGGTCTCTTCCCCTTACTCATTGCATGAGAGTTTTAAGAGGATGGAATGGAAGGTTAATGGAGGTGAAGAAAGGTATGAAAGGAATGTAAATAAGAGTTAATTAATCTTATTTTGTCTAGGAGTTTTAAAAGGAAAACGAGGTTATTAGGTGTAGAACTATATAAAATCTTTATATTTCATTCTTTAACCCCTTGATTTGGGGGTTCAGAAAATTGGCATTTGGAGAGATATGGATGTGTATATTTAACCCCCCATTAACCCCCAGTTACATTAAAAAAAAAACTGCAAGTAAGGTTAAGAAGTTAACCTTCATTTATACTCCATCCTTTAACCTCATTAAATAAATTCCCATGCAATGCCTGGGTCTCTTCCTCCTGCCTGTGAAAGGCTACCCAGCTTTCTTTGGCAGAGGCAAAAGGCCAAATGCCCAATATTCCTGGCGTTGTAGGCATGCCTTAAACTATGGTATTTGTACTATGTCAGATTTATGATGGCCTTTTAGCTTTTCATCTCTGTAATAGGCATTACTTGATATATTTGCAGTATGTCAAGAGGATATGTAATGTTTAAGATTTTGTCTATTGGTCTTTCTGCATGTTCTCTTTGGAAATTGATAAATCACTGCACTTTTTGGATATATTTTTGCTTGGAAACTTCCACCTGTTGATTCCTTGAGAGACAATAAGATATTTTCTGTGAGATCCATCATAAGTATGCGCATGTATATAAACTAGCCTCTCTCCGATATCCTGCTATTTTGGAAGGTTTGGATGGAAGATATCTTATTGGCAATTAGTTAGTGAATATAGAAGATAGGTATAGTTCTTACAGTAGATGTTGAGAAAGCCTGTGCCATTTTAACTGTTAGTTCTTTTATTTTTCCTTTGTGTTAAGTGTTGTGTGATTTGAAAGAATAGGCTTTGGGATTAAGGAAACAGGTTGAGTAAGGAGGCACATAGATATACTTAATTCTCCATCCTTTTAAGTGAACTTGATGCCTGTTTCAATGTGATTCAAAGACATATTGGGCGTAGAGAATCTTATCCCTCTTTTCTATTTCAATATAGTGGGTTCTTAGTTAGCTATTGGATAGATCTAGTTCTGTTTGTTGGATGAGTTCAGGTGGAATGTATAATTTTATTGCATTTGAGAGTGGAAAAACCTGTATAAGATCAATCAGAGATGGTTCCACACTCTGTACTTCTTGATTAAATAATTTTTCATCTTGGTCAATGTGTACTTTGTTACCATTTGAGGGGGGAGGGCTGGGAGTTGGGGAGAAAGAGCAGGTGATGTTCCATCAGCAAAAGCTGCAGTCTCTCTTTAATTATTTATTTGGCTTTTGTTTTTTATCTGGAAAAATATTGCTAACCTCCACATGATAATTTTTTTTTAATGGTAAAATCTTAATAAAATACAATTTCTGCAAGGGTTTGAAGAATTGGGATAGTATTATATGAATATAGATGCTACTTCCAGAAAATATATCAGCTTTTGTTCGTTAGTTCCAAAATTTGTTATGGCTTTCATTTAGTGGTTCGTCCTTGTGGATAATAGTCTTATGTCATTTAATGGTTTGTCCTTGTGGATAACAGTCTATGACTTAAGTAATTGTATTGTATAGGTGGCAAATATCTTTGGTAACAAGGACTACTTACTTTTACAAGCAAGAAGATTTGGCTAATTTTTTCCTTGCTATGATCTATATCTAGGTATCAGCTAAAATGAATATAAATATAGTGATACAAGGATGCTTACTGTCTGAATTTGTAATGGAATATCCATGCATTTTTCTACAATGGTAAGGGCTATAGCCAAATGTATCTTTTAGGCAGAGGCTCAATTCATATTTTGAAAAACAATCGAAATAAAATCAGTCTAGAATTGCAAATCTTGCGAAGAGATATGCTGGGCCATGATTAGGCTTGAAGGACTGATCGGGAAGGGAAGGCAGAAGAATATAGATGAAATAGCCAAGGAAATGAAAGAGACAAATGCGGAATAAAAGAAGAAAAAATGGAGCAGACAAGGAAAAAAAATGAAAAGGAAAAAGTGGAGCGGAAGACGCAGAAAGGAGAGAAATTGTTAAGAGCCACAAACTAATTTGCGGGGATGTTGATTATGAATAAAACATGCAAACTAAGGCTCATTCTTATCCTTTTGCACTGGCAATTGTGATTTTAAACCAATCTCATCATCTCTGGCCATATTTACAAGCAAAAAAAAAAAAAGAACAAACGTGATGTGGAAGTAGGATGGAAAATTTCAATTTTATTGGTTGGCTATGAACTGCTATGTTCGGGTTTGATTTGTTGCATCCTACATATATTTCATATTTTAAGTGCCTATTGTGTTGTGTGGACACAGCTATGACTGAGCAAGGGTTGTGAAATGGATAATTATTATGCCCTGAATTAATAAAGTTAGGATTTTATAAATGGGTTGTTGGAAGTAATTATGCATGGGAGTGAAATGTATAATTATTATGCCCTGAATCATACTTTGTTTTACATGGTTAGAGGTCCTGAATCAGAAACCATCAAGACTGACTTGTGAACTTGCATAGCTATGTTTAAGGCATGAAGGTTCAGTAACTTGCCTGAAAATGATGTGCAGTGTCTTATAATTCATTCTAGTGAGCTGGAAAGTTACAGACCCTCAGGACTCGGAGTACAAAATTGCAACCAAAGAAGCCATGACCCCACAGCAAAAAAGTGTGAAAAATGAACAAAATAGGATCGAAAGAAGATTGAATAGGTAGGACACAGTAAAGTGATGCTACAGCGTAGAAGCTGCTCACATCATGTTGTTATGTGGCCTCACATTACTAGAAATTTTCTTGTTTAATTTATTTTGACGAACTTGCATATAAAAAGATGCTGAATTTCAATGTAGAGTTGTAAATTATAGGATTTATTTGTACGTCAAATGCATAGAGAATAATTTTGGATATCTGAATCAGCAGTAGTGTTGGGATAATTTATCATTTATGTGTACTTAATTTTGTATTCACGCCCTATTTTGGCATCACTTCTCTGAGATAATGATATAGAATGCATCTTTATGATACTTTGACAATTCAATTTATTGGAAAAATTATTAAAAGTGAAAATCTGACACCATGGGAAAATCGATTTTATTTGAAAACAGTATATAAATTGCAGTTACCATGAAATTATATAAATAACTTTGTCTGTAGATGAAGAACCTCTTTTCTAGAGGGCAAATCATTTTTTTCTCATTATGTTTTAAAGTTTTTCTCTTTTCCCGATGTTATTTCGGTCTCTTGTATTTGTGTTATGCATGCATTTTGCTCATTTTGTTTTTCATCCACCTGTGTGGTCTGGTTGTGCAGGCTGTAGTTTTTACTGATATCAATCTTGAGAAAGCCATTGAATTTGATGACTACTGCCATGGTCATCAGCCTCCTATCTCTTTTATTAAGGCTGAAGTTAGAGGTCTTTTTGGTTCTGTTTTTTGTGACTTTGGGCCTGAATTCACAGTTTTTGATATTGATGGGGAAGAACCACACACCGGTATAATTGCATCCATCAGCAATGATAACCCTGCCCTAGTATCTTGTGTGGATGATGAGAGGCTTGAGTTTCAGGATGGGGACCTTGTTGTGTTCTCTGAAGTTCATGGAATGACCGAACTAAATGATGGAAAGCCAAGGAAGATTAGAAATGCCAGGCCATATTCTTTCACTCTCGATGAGGACACCACAAACTTTGGTACTTATGAAAAAGGTGGTATTGTTAAACAGGTGAAACCACCCAAGAAGTTGAACTTTAAGCCATTGCGGGAAGCATTAAAGGATCCGGGTGATTTTCTTTTGAGTGATTTTTCCAAGTTTGATCGCCCACCTCTTTTACACCTAGCATTTCAAGCACTGGATAAGTTTGTCGCTGAGTTAGGTCGTTTCCCTGTTGCTGGTTCAGAAGATGATGCTCAGAAGCTTATAGCGTTGGCCACTAACATCAATGAAAGCTTGGGAGGTGGTAGAGTGGAAGATATCAACCCAAAACTTTTGCGACACTTTGCCTTTGGTGCAAGGGCTGTACTGAATCCCATGGCTGCTATGTTTGGTGGTATTGTGGGACAAGAGGTTGTCAAAGCATGCTCCGGAAAGTTTCATCCCCTTTTTCAGGTTATCTTTTCCCCCTCCCTTTCAACACCCGTTCCTCTAGTCTTTCTTTCCCTCTCAACCCCCTCCCCCATTCCCTTTTCTTCCTTCCTCCTCCTTTTAGACTGGTGGTTGTTGGCAGGTGATATTATTTAGTTTTAAGCATCCTTTGTTTCGACTCAATTCAATTGCTTATTTTGCTACTGATCTTTCTCTCTCTTCTGTCACAGTTTTTCTATTTTGACTCAGTGGAGTCACTTCCTACAGAGAATTTGGATCCCAGTTCCTTTCAACCATTAAATAGCCGTTATGATGCACAAATTTCAGTTTTTGGATCTAAGCTCCAGAAGAAACTCGAGGATGCCACTGTGTTCATAGTTGGATCTGGTGCGTTGGGCTGTGAATTCTTGAAAAATATAGCATTAATGGGTGTTTCATGCGGTAAAGGAAAGTTGACAATAACAGATGATGATGTAATAGAAAAGAGTAATCTCAGTAGGCAGTTTCTTTTCCGTGATTGGAACATTGGGCAGGCCAAATCCACAGTTGCTGCATCTGCAGCTGCATCAATAAACCCTCATCTCAACATTGAAGCATTGCAAAATCGTGTGGGCCCTGAAACTGAGAATGTCTTTGATGATGTTTTCTGGGAGAATTTATCTGTTGTTATAAATGCTCTAGACAATGTCAATGCACGATTATATGTCGATCAGAGATGCTTGTACTTCCAGAAGCCACTTCTTGAGTCTGGAACACTGGGTGCCAAATGCAACACCCAGATGGTTATTCCTCACCTGACTGAAAACTATGGTGCATCTAGAGACCTGCCAGAAAAGCAAGCGCCAATGTGCACAGTCCATTCATTCCCACACAATATTGACCACTGCCTAACCTGGGCTCGGTCAGAGTTTGAGGGCTTGCTTGAGAAAACTCCAGCAGAAGTGAATGCCTACCTATCCAACCCAGTTGAATATGCTACTGGCATGATCAATGCTGCTGATGCTCAGGCAAGGGATACCTTGGTGCATGTTCTTGAGTGCCTTGACAAGGAAAAATGCGAGACTTTCCAGGATTGCATTACATGGGCTAGATTGAAGTATCCTCCTGCTTATATCTCAGTTAACTCGATGATCATTAAGGATGTTCTTTTTGTATTAATTTTGACATTATGCTACTAATGTAATCAGGTTTGAAGATTATTTTGCTAATCGCGTGAAGCAGTTAATTTTTACATTTCCTGAAGATGCCTCAACTAGCACGGGGGCTCCATTCTGGTCAGCGCCAAAGCGGTTTCCTTGTCCACTTGAGTTCTCAGCTTCTGATCCTGGTCACCTCCATTTCATTATGGCAGCATCCATATTACGAGCAGAGACTTTTGGCATCCCAATTCCTGACTGGGTCAAGAATCCTAAGATGTTGGCGGATGCTGTAGAGAAGGTGATAGTAACAGAATTTCAGCCCAATGAAGATGTGAAAATTGAGACAGACGAGAAGGCTACTAGTCTCTCTAATTCATCTCCAGATGATGCAGTAATTATCAATGAACTAATCACAAAACTAGAGCAGTGTAGGAGGAGTCTGCCACCAGGATTCAGGATGAAACCGATTCAGTTTGAGAAGGTTCTCTTTCGTAAACTCCCTTTTAATTGTGCAGTAGTACCCAGAAAATAATTGGCGAACCAGACTAGTTGGCATTAAATCTGGTCTGTTATTCGTTATCTTCAAACAACAAATTTTTGTTTAGTTAACTCCTGTTCGACTTACAGGATGACGATGCAAACTTCCATATGGATCTGATAGCTGGGCTGGCCAACATGAGGGCAAGAAACTACAGCATCCCTGAGGTTGACAAGCTGAAAGCAAAATTTATTGCAGGAAGGATAATCCCAGCTATTGCAACCTCCACTGCCATGGCAACTGGTCTTGTGTGTTTAGAGCTGTACAAGGTTCTCGATGGGGGGCACAAAGTGGAAGACTACCGCAATACATTTGCCAATCTAGCACTACCTTTATTCTCCATGGCTGAGCCAGTCCCACCTAAGTTTATCAAGCATCGGGACATGAGCTGGACTGTTTGGGACAGGTGGATCATTAAAGACAATCCTACTTTGAGGGAACTTCTTCAGTGGCTCAAGGACAAGGGGCTGAATGCCTACAGCATCTCAAGTGGAAGTTGCCTGCTCTACAACAGCATGTTCCCTAAGCACCGAGACAGGATGGACAGGAAAATGGTGGATTTGGTTAGGGAAGTGGCAAAATTAGAATTGCCTCTGAACCGCCGGCATTTCGATGTAGTTGTCGCATGTGAAGACGATGAGGACAATGATATCGACATTCCTCCAATATCCATATACTTCCGTTGAATTGCTGTGTCACATTTGCCTGGGCATGATCCTATGATTTTAGGATTAGAACTCTTTCTGATCAGGCAATTGTCTTTTTGTATCTTAATCATGTGAGTATGCTAAGACTATTTCACTATATCAGATTTCATATCAATTGATAAATAGACTTCTAGCGCACGATGAACATTACTAATCTGCTGTATCGAAGTTTGAATTAATATAAGGTTTTAAGAAGTTCATTATCTTAGATTATATATATATTAAAATAATAAGCTCTTGAAAATTAGCTAAATGTATAAATTCTTTTTTATATTTTAGACAAAGTATTGTGGCATTTTTAACTTCTAATTCGATGCTTCGGACATAACAACTTGAAAAATAACATCTGTTGGACACTTTAACTTAAGTAAAATAACTAGTTTGATTGTTTGAGTATTTGGCTCAACTATATCAACTAAATTTATCTAGTGCTTCAGCAATTCCAGGCTAGTATTCCACCTCTAGACATCGAAACCATTTTAAAGAAAATCCCTTTTATTGTCTGAGCGACATTAATATGATATCTGAATAAATTTTGCTATTCACAATGCAGTAGTCAAACACAATCATTTTTTATCAGCACCTTGTCAAAATTTGGTGCTACTGTATAAGAAAACCCGCTGTCAAATGCAAGTCAAATGCAAGTTATGTAACCAGGCCATCAATTTTTATCAGCACCCTCATCAAATTCAGCAGAGCCTACCACTCTGAAATCCAGTTGCTTCTGATGCTTTAAGCGACGGCGTTCATCAAAGTCATTCCATCCATCAAACTGAGAAATTAAGGTTGTTATTATGTTATAAGAATGACACGAGGAAAGAGCATAAACATGAGAGAGGAAAGAGCATGACAGGAAGAGGTTGAACCTGACGAAGAATATCCATTGTGATTTCTGTGTTATGAATATCCAGTGTTGAGAGTTGCAGGCACATCTTAAACAATGTAGAAGGGAGAAACTTTAATCCATTGTTACCTAAGTGCAGAGCCTGCATGAGAGTAAGAACACAGCAGCAAATAAGTGTTAGGGAAGTAAAAAAGTTTTCCCCTTGATCTCCATCGTTTTCAATTGGGGTGGTACAATGAACTTGGTTCAAGTGTAGTAAATATAGAAATGATGATGAAATTAATAGAAACAAGAATAAAGACCTTCAGACTGTGCAAATTACCGAATGACTCTGGCAACTCTGTCAGGAGGTTTGATGAAAGATCAACCTAAGCCACATAAAAGCTTGGTCAAGGACATTACTAAACTATATTGCATTTAAAAAGGGAAAATTGCAAAAAAAGAGAAAGTAAAACAAGTATGCATAAAACATCTGAATCATTGATTTATACCAGAGAAAATTTCAAATTAGAGTTACAAAAAAAAAAAAAAAACACACCTCAAGAAGAGAATTACAATCCCCTATAGATGATGGAAGGGTGCATAATCTGAATCAGAGAAATTCGTACATCAGACTGCTAAAAGAAGGCACCAGAGAAGAGAACCAAACAGAATAGAAACAACAACACTGACACATGTTTGCCAAGTGATATTCTTGGAAACATTCATGATGTAACCATTTTATGTATCAAAATCACCGTTTTGAATAATCTTTTATTTTATAGTAATTCTAAAGTTTGAACATTCATCCATATGCTTTATCTGCATGATACCTGTTATTGTTGGCTTTTAAAACCTCCAGCTGCGTGAGGAGTCCAATTTCTACTGGGAGGCAATTCAACTTATTGTTTGAAACATGAAGCTGCTTCAAGGATCTCAAAGCGCCCAATTCAGATGGCAATGTTGTTAAACTGCATTTATTATACCATATTGTTTAGCACAGTTAACATGAGAAGAAAGAACCCAAAGGGGAAATAACCTATCTTCTAACAGTATGAAGCAGCTACTTTGAGTAGTACCTAAAATCCCTGCCAGATAATGCCTTGAGCAGAAATAAAATAAATGAGGCAAGGTGTTTTGAGATCACACATAGTAAGCATATACATAAAACAAAAACAATTAATATACACTTCACAAATGAATTATGTAGCTGGAAGTTCTTATAACAAAAATTAAATGTGAATTTGGGCACTTCTCACTTTAAGTGCTACTATAGCCTTCTGTTTCCTAACATCATAATTCTGCTTCAAGCAATTCACAGTGAAATTATTTTTTGTGTTAGGTTCTGTTAATCATATTCCCCTTCACGACGGCTAACAAGTGATATAATTTCATTCAAAGATGAAAAATAAAATAAATCTAAGCCTTTCTGAATCCTCACATCAATTTGCATCAAATTACTCGACTAAGTTCCCCATAACATTTCAAAGATACATCATAGTGTAGACCTGAAACTATAAAGAGCTCTATCACGCATTTGTCTTCATCTCTTCTTTTATTTTTTTTAGCAATTACTGTGCATACACTGATCCATGAAAAAACTCTTTGAAGAACTTTTCTCCACTGCTGACAATAAAAACTTGAGAATTAATTAAACATTCTGGCTTGCTGTCCTATGACAAGAACTAGTTAATTGCAGGAAGCTTTTCCTAACACACTTCAAACATGTTACTAGCATACACAACCTTGCATGATGTGATAGCAAAAGATAAAGGCTGTTTATGCTTTAATGTCAAAGCGAGCAAGATATGGAACAACAATAGTATCACAAATGACAGAAGCTGCTTACTGGTTTTGGCTCAAAGACAGAACTGCTAGATTCTCCAGAAATTTTAGTCCTTCCCAATGAATACATTCATCTGACATCCCATTTCCACTTAGGAGCAATTTCTGCAAAAATCTAGGACAACTGAATACACATAGAAAAGATAATTTACTATACAGTAGCTCAAGGACAAAAGAATCACCTAAAATTAAGTTAAAGGAGTTCAATTTTACCTGCATGGAACTCAAGGAGCCAATTTTTGTTGGTATATCTTTAATAGAATTTTTGCTAATGTCAAGAACCCTTGTAGAAGGTCCACAAACCCACACTTCATCAGGTATCGCCTAGCAAATTTCAATCAACAAGAACAATTTACATTATCAAAATAAAAGCAATTAATTCCTTCACTGGATGTGAGTGGAAGAGTCAAAGAGTGAAGGATTGAAAAGTTCACCTCTTAGCTACTCCAAAATAAAAATTAAAGGAGGACCTATATAAACTAATCCTTTTAAAGGAAATGAAATAATGTAAAAAAGAAAATACACTATGCTAGAATGAATAAAGAAGAAAATGAATAGCATAATAACAATAAGAAAATCAAGAAAGCTAAAACATGTGTGTTTAACATGTAATAGAGAAAGATGGGTTTTTGTACCTTCAAATTACATTCAGCCAATGCAATAACTCCAGTAACCTTCCATCTTTCCAAACGGTTCTTATCAACAGAAACTTGAGCATTTTGATTCCCCATTTTATTAGTACCGTTAGCCCTTAAAATAGGACGAGTCATAGCATCTTTTAGAATGGGACCGTCCTGTTCAAATAAACCACACATTTTAAGCAAATTTCTTGCATTTCAAAGCAACACAAAGACCTTAAAGAAAAACACCGATCTTTATAGTCCAAGAGGTCAAAGAAAAGCAAGAAATAAAAAAGAATACCCCTTGATGCAATCCCTGGGAAGCCATGAGCATGATTTTAGCCCCATTAGTGATCTCTGATTGTCTCAAAGTCATTGCGTCGACCAATAGCTTTCCTGCAAATTACAAAAGAAAACGACTCGCCGTTAGAGGCTTTGAAATAGAGAAAAGAGAGGGGGTTTATTTCTTGAACGAGAAAGAGAGAAAGAAACCTTTAAAGATGAGCTTTTGGCCGCGAGGAAGAACATTGGTTAAAGGTTGAAGAAGAGATTTGAGGTCTTTGACAGTTGAGTCCAAAGAAACAGAGATTGAAATGGATCTTCCACTGAACTTAACAGTCACGTTGATTGAATTGGGGTTAGGAACTGAGGCCTCCATTTTTTTCTTCCTGAGGATGAATTTGATAAGAACATATTCTGCGACTTTGCGACTCTTCTTTTTATATGACGTTTACGACTTTCCGACTCTTACAGCACTTAAGCCGGTTCTCGGGCGGGGCAAGACAGACGGTTTGAACTTCCCCAGAAAATGTCAAATTCGGATCCGGAACCGAACCGCCCACCATATGCTGAGCGGCCTCACATTATCAATGGGTTTGGGTCGAGTTATTCAGCGTTATATATCAGTTTGATTCATGACCGGCGTTACATATCGGTTTGATTCATGACCGTTTTAATCAAATATTAAGGCTTTATTTATTTCCGTAAAATAACTCATAAGAAAATAATTTTATCTGATAAGATCATAAAAAATATTAATAATAATAGAAATTTTATAATTTAAAAATTTTATTCACAAATATGAAAAAAATGTAAATTATGAAAATCGCTGATGGCAGATAGCGGTGGTGAGTGTTGGTGGCTAGTAGTGGTGATCGGTGGTGAATTGTGACTAATGGCAGTGACTATAATGATTAATAAATAAAAAATATAAATTTATAAGGTTTGTCAATATTCGAAAAATATTTTACTCCCTCGAAAATAGAAAGTTGTTTTCCTTAAAAAATGATATTTTTTTAACAAAAAAATATATTTACCGTTAACTTATTTTCCTAAATGCTCCAAACAATAAAAAATTATAAAAAATAATTTCCTATTATTTATGAATACAGCGAGTGATTGTTAATATAACTTCTAGTAATCTACTCCTTCTATTTCCAAATATAAGTTATTTTTAAGTGAATATTATAAAAAAATATGAGTATGTTTTGAATATTTAAAAAAATAATAAATGATATTTTTTCAATATTTTTTTTATTTATATTAGGTACAATAATTACCTTTGCAAAATATTCTCGATTGTTTGCCACCTTAATTAATACAATGGTAAAAATTTTATTTGTAATTTATATTCTACTAATATGATATATAAACATGCTCCGTCATTAATAAATACTCTCTTTATTTTAAAATATAAATCATTTAAGATTTTGACACCAAAATTAAGAAAATAATTAATTTTTTAAAATTATAATAAAACAAATTATAATTTAATTAATTTATTATTTACTCCAAAATTCATAGTAATTTATAAAAAATTACTTTTTAAAATATTTAAAATAATTTATATTTTAAAATTAAATAATCTGCAAACTTATATTTTAGGACAGAGAAACAATACATTATTCATTATTGATTGTTTGGGTGAAAATGTTAAATGTGGATGGAAGAAGAAGCATCAATGCTTTTTGAAGGCTTTTCTTGCCACATTGAGCATGTGCTGCCATTGCCATGTGAAACTTTTCAGAATCCACCCACTTGCTTAGACATTTTATCTTTCCCTTTATCTTTTGGAAGCCAAACCCAACCCTTTTTAGAATTTCCAAACACGCCTTGTCTCTCCCACCTCACCACTCTCTTCAAATTATATCATCATTATCATTTTAGAGTATAGTTTAATACACTCTAATAAAATATAATATAACAAAATTTTATATTTTTGTAACATACTTTAGCGTTTAACGTGTAATGAAATATAATGTAAATAACATTTATATAAATTTATTTAAAATTGAATTAAATTAAATATTTTTGTTTGAGTTAAATTTATTTTTGTTCATTAAGAATGTCCAATTTCGTAAATTGTCGGTTCATAATTGAAAATGAAATTAAAATTTGGATCAATTTATAAATTTTGATTTTGGTTTTTTCTTTTTCTCTTTTTAGAGATTGAAAATCAAAGAATTAAATTGGGAAAAAACACAAGCCAATACCTATTTTTAGCCATTGAATTATTTTTGTTATTATTATTTTTTCAAATTCTAGAATTTGACTATCTAATTGTGCCCAATTCCTATTTTGCCCCTTCTCTGCTTTGGTTTTTTTTCCCTCCTTTTGACTCACATGCCCCATTAATCAATCAAATCATCCCAACTCATGTTTCTTTAAATTGAAGCAAATAAATTGTATCTATTTTCCTTTTCTTTTTCATATTCTTAGAATAATCATTTAAATTACAAGATAGATTTTTTATTTTTATCCTTTGAAAATGAATTATAGGGAAATAGTAAAATTCTATTCTCACTTTTTTCTACAATAAGCATGACAAAAGCAACTTTTGATAAATCATTTATTAAAAAAGAAAAATATATTTCTAGTAGAAAATAAAATCAATTCATTTTATAGGAAAAAAACTTTTTTTTGTTAAAAAAAGAAAAAAATATTTTTTGAACATTAAAAAACTTATCACAAGAAAAGAAAAAGTTTATACATATTTATTAATTCATCGTATGTTATATAAAAAAAACTAAAATGGAATATTTTTTGCCCTTTTTTATCTCTCATATCTATGGATCCATTAATGAGGACTTTTCATCCATAATTAGGCAAAACTTAGGCAATCTCAAAATGAAGACCTCTCATCATCCCTTTAATCTCTTTAAAAGCCCCATTAAAACAACCAAATTACCCTTCTCAACTAACCTTAACCAACCTGCCTAACACCATTCCCTTCTCCATTTTCCTTCTCTCATAAAACCTGCAAGCCATACCCGCTTTTGCAGCTCTTCCTTCAATCCTAAAAGCCAAAAGCCAAAGGCCTTTGTTTTGTGCAATCAAACCCTCAAAACCCATAAACCCAAATAATTGAACAACAATAATAAAGCTTTCTTCTTCTTCTTCTTTGCACCATTACCCATTTCTTATTACTTCTTCTTTGTGCATTCTCTCAAATCTTTCCACCCAAAACGTTATTCCCACCTTCAATGTGGCGGCAGTGGGGTAAATCAACGGTCAAGATTCGCGAAACCACTCCATCTCCTTCCCCTTCTTTCTCCTTTTCCAGCTTCAAAGATATCCAACACCTCTGTACAGACGATCCCTCTCCACCCACCAAAGCGTCCTCCGTTTTCCACCGCGTTCGCCTCGCCAATTCAATCGTCCGCTCCTGGACACCACCGTCACGCTCAATCTCGCACTCCCAACCTGACCTACAGCCACCACAACTCATCTCTGAACCAGAAGCCAATGTCTCACCTGTTATTACAACGGCACCGTTGGAATGCCAAGAGTCACTGCAGCTGCAGCCGCCGCCGCTCATCTCAATCCCTGGTGCCGAGAAACAGATTGTCGTTTACTTCACAAGCCTCCGCGTTGTGCGGTCTACATTTGAGGATTGCCGGTCAGTCAAATCTATTCTTCAAGGATTCCACGTTTCGATCGACGAACGAGATCTCTCCATGGACGCTCGTTTTGTAAAGGAGCTGCAGCAGATCTTTGGCGGCAGTCAAACCAAGTTAAGTTTGCCGAGGGTTTTTATCGGAGGGAGGTACATAGGCGGTGCTGACGAGATTAGAGAGTTACACGAGGCAGGCGAGCTCAAGAAGTTTGTCCAAGGGTTGCCCTCGGCGGAACCTGGTGTCTGCGCTTCATGCGGCGGTTATAGATTCATTTTGTGCCACGAATGTAACGGTAGCCACAAATTGTACATAGAGAAATCTGGGTTTAAGAGCTGCATTGCTTGCAATGAGAACGGTCTGATCAGGTGCCCTTCTTGTTCATGTGCGCCTTTCTGATCCCACTCATTATTTGACTTTTCCTCATCAAAGAAAAGAAGAGTTGTTTTTTCTTTTTTTTTTCCCTTTTTTGCATAAATTTTGCGGCTAATTTTAGTTTTCTAGTCCTGTTTGTTTAGTATTTTCTGGTTTAATTAATGTGTAGGCCCCTTTTCGATTGATGGCTTTGAGATGGTATCAGCTGACTTTTTTAGCAAAAACATTGTATATTACCCTTTAAGAACTAGTTAAACAAGCATATAAACGTATTGCTGCTTCTATTATTAGCAGTCTTTAATGATTTTTTTTTTCTTTAGGAAAAGATTTGTGTCATTTCTAGTTTGTTTTGCCCATTGAAATGCAACGAAGGGAAAAGAATTGACTGTTAAAATTAATGCTGGAAACTAAATGCATGACTGATGGAAATGCGAAATTTCTTATTTATCTTTATTTTATTTTATTTTTTCTCTTTTAGGTAGTTAGGAATTCTCTTCATGTCTTCATGGAGTCTTGTGAATTTGGTAAAGAATAATAGTAGTTGTGTCTTGTCTTTTCCCTTTGGTGTTACTTATTTCTGACTTTGACCCATGATATTTTTGGGGGTATTAGGATTGCTGGTTTGATTTTCATTTCATTCTGTGAGTAATGCACATTCCCACCCATTTTTCTTCATATTTGCTCTCCTTATAACTTGGTCCTTTTCAGTTATGACTTAAATGTTTTAGTGATTGTCTAACATGGCTGATACTGGATTTCTGGCTACTGAAAATTTTGCACAAACTATTTCTTTTATGGGTTTCTGAAACCTGGATTTAGTTTTTGTATATCTGAGTATGTTGAGTTTTCTACAATGGCTATTCAATTTCTTTCTAAATTCAGAACAATATTATAATTTTCATTCGAAATTTAGCAAAACAATAAGTCTAGTATAATGATAGCAAGTTTTAGAATGGGAGAGCATTTAATGCTGCCTGTAACACCTGGCAAAAAACTGTTCAAGTTTAGGTACATGAACATTTCTTGGTGCTTGTTGAGCTTTGAGCCTGAGGTGTGCCTTAAACAACCATGTGGTTTGTCATGCTTTTTTTGCACGTCTATAGGTCTGCCTTTTTACTAGGGAAAAAGACAAAAAAAATAGAGACAGGGATATAAGTATATAAACTATGTTGAGTAATCTTCTTTGTATGTATGAGCATGTAGGTTGCCATTTACCTATTCTTCCAGTTTTTATCCAACTAGAATCACTTGCCAATGGATCTCTCGTATTTGATTTTTCTCTCTTTTAATAATCTCCTGTTTAAAAGTCGCTCATCCTCTCACAAGTTTACTTTGTCTCCATCGAATTCTCTACTGTCCATAATGATCTCTCTTCCCACATATCGCAATCAGTAAAGAGAAGAAATATTGGGTTTTAGAAAGATGGAGGAGAAGTGTTTCATCCTTGAAATTCTGGATTCCATACGGCAGCAAATAATGCTTCACCTCTGGTCTAGTTGTGGTCTAGTTGAATTACCTTCAGAAACTTTATAATTTAACGTGTAAGCTTTTTTCCAAGCGCTACTGTCTCACACGTTTCTGAACTTCTCTTTTTCCTGCAGTCTAGTTGAATTACCTTCAGAAACTTTATAATTAACTTGAAGCATTTTTTTCTGAGTGCTACTGTCCCACATATTTCCGAACTTCTCTTTCTCCTTAAGCAAGGGGAGTAATGATTGAATTCAGGTCTTGATCCACTTCTGCATCTCTGTTTCACTATTTACTTTTCCGTTCTGCATCTTCACCATCAATCTGAAACCATAGGTTTCGTGGTTAACCTTAACTGAAGAAGTGCGACTATAATCTCAGTGAAGCAATAATACAACACCAGTCCCTTGATTATGCATACTATTGCTTCCGGTTGATAATTTTAAAACCATAACATGTATCTCCCCAGAATCATCAGGCATAGCTTCTAACGTTACTGAACTGGCATTGAGAGGGGGAAAATATCTGATGTCCTTGAATTCATCTTTGTAATTCTTAAAAATTGAAAAAAATAGTTTTGGTCTATGAAAAGCTAAAAACAAGAACAATTAAGCCTTAATCACAAACTA
Organism: Jatropha multifida; assembly: GCA_948099535.1. NCBI lineage: Eukaryota > Viridiplantae > Streptophyta > Magnoliopsida > Malpighiales > Euphorbiaceae > Jatropha > Jatropha multifida. The sequence continues at coordinate 89,721 of CANUEX010098850.1, forward strand.
GTTAGGGTTGACTATATGAATCCTTGTCATTATATGAAATGCTAAATTTGTCAAATTTATAGAATTTAACTATTCAATATTGAAAAAGGACCGATTATATACTCCCAGTTTTCTTTTTCTTTTTTTTTTAAATTGCCCTTTTATTTTTCTTTCTATTACCTTGTGACAGTTGACGGCTGCTTTCACTTCCAGGCATGGCATTTTTGAATTTATCTTTTTAGAAAAATTTGTTTTGTTTCAGTTATTTGTAAACTCACTTTATCTGGTAACTTCAACTTTTAGCTCCTTGATGTTTACTTATCTTCAACTTTTTATTAGTTACGCAAGTGGAATGTCTAAATCTTGTGATGCTTCTCACACTGCTTTTGTAATACTCTCTGTGAAGATTATATGGGGAAAATGTGTAAATAGTTAAGTATTTATGGACACTGTGTACAATCTTATACAGAGAAAATGACCTGTTAGAAGACTAACTTGAGTGCACTGCCAAAGTTAGTCAAAGGTAGCAAATAATCCTTCACCATGGAAAAAGCTTCGGTTATTTGTTTCTGAATTTCATTGCCTTCTTCGAATGGTCTCTTTTTGATATTCTAAAGCTTGTGATGATAAAATTTCATAGTATTCAGTGCCAAAATGCTTTGGGTGTGGTAAGATGTTTGGTAACCTTCATTGTTTTTAACGCCTTTTTCATGGTAATTGGGTAAGTTTTGCCCCCTGTAACTGTTGCATTAACCACTTATTCTGTCAATTAGGGAAGTTTACTGTAAAAAATGAGTGTACAGAATAACTAGAGAGAGAGGTTCTAATAAGGCCAATATTTGTCTATTATAGGAAAAAGGAAAAATAATAGTAAACCTTTGTGGAAAAAAATATATACCTTGAAAGGGAATATGTAGTGTGGACAATCCCAAGTCGCTTTCACTGGGGAGAACATTTTGATGAAGACTTAATGGTTATCATTTTTCTCTAGGATGATGCCAATGAAAGAAGTTCACTGAAATTGAACAACTGTAGAATAGAAATGAGGGCCTTACCCACTATTCTATGCTTGGAAACAAAACATGTCAGTCGAGTTTACTCAGCTTTCGTGGCAAAGCTACAACACTATACAAGAAATAAGTCTTTATTTTCCAAGCTTGGGCTACTCTTCCTGCTTATTAGTTGAAGAGCACTTTTACTTCCTCTTCGATGGATGTTGGTAATTTGCCAAATTTAGTCACCGACACTACTTCAGAAAATGTTTATGCACAAGAAAGTTGCCTGGAAGATGTTGGCATAGAATTTGAAAGCTTGCATGTGTTAAGTATAGCAAGTGATTATCGATCCACAGATGTCTCTTTGCTTTTGCCTTGTGATGGTATGCAAGTTGATAGCCAGTTAAGCATACTTCATCTGCTCAAGGCTTATGGAGAGGCAATGGAGATGGAAATTACAGAGTTAGCAGATGCGATTACGATGCGATTGAAGGGGAGGAGTTGTCCAACTGGTTCAATCTGGCAACGTCTGTCTTATTATTTTATTCAAGCATTGGACGAGCAAGAGAAGAGCCCCTTGAGAGAAGAAGCAGGTGTGAATTATGAAATTGCCTTTAATGTCTTTTATCAGATATTTCCTTACGGAAGATTTGCTCACTTCACGGCTAATTCTGTGATATTAGAGGCGATTCCTGAGAATGCTGAGATAGTGCATATAATTGATTTTGAAATTGGCACTGGCATCCAATGGCCTCCAGTAATTGAGGCACTTGCAATGCAAGATGCAAAATTTTTGAGATTGACTTCAAAAAAATGGGAAGAGGAAGGTAATTATGAATATAAAAAATTGTTACTCTATGAACATGGAAGAACTTATGGTCTGAGATTGAAGGTGGAAGAGATGGATTTGGAATCTCTTGCTAGTGAAATGAAGGAAACAAAGGAAAGTGGAGAAGGAACTGAATTTTTAGCATTCAATTGCATGGTGGGTCTACCTCACATGGACAAAAGGATAAGTGTCAAGAGTGTTATAAAATTTCTAAAGGTGGCTAAGGATTCAATCAACCTTAATTGTAATAATGGTGGAGGCATTATAACTTTTGGGGATGGAATTGGTTGGGGAAAGGGTATTAGAGGCTGGAGTAGCAGTGGGTATATATCTATTTTTGAAGGGCAATTGACTCAGTTCAAAATATTGTTACAATCAATAGAAACCCATTTCCCTCATCACCTTAAAGAAGCAAGAATAGCAATTGAACGTTTGTTTTTGGTGCCTTATATTTCTTCACTTATTGACATACAGATATGGAAGTATATTTCTAGAGAAATTAGGGCACTCTCAGAGCTAGGATTGGAGCCATGGAGAATTAGAATAGAAACTCTTATGGAGGCCAAAGAATTGGTGAGAGAAGAGGAGAGCTTTTATTGTGTCAGTTTTGAAGGAGTGAAGCATAATCAAATGGTTTTGGGCTACATGGAAACTCCATTAATGAAGGTTTCTAGTTGGAGATAATTACACTTGAATTTGCAGAAAATGAAAAAAGAATCTTATAATGTACTGTAGTTTTGTATTCTTGTGATTTTTCATTGCAAAGATAATGTATTATCAATAGAGACAACAACTGAAAGCTAAAACAGATTAAAGACAAACCATTGTTGATGAATTATCGACTTATTGTCATTTTGTGATTGATCTCTCTTTGCAGTCCACCGGTGTACTTAGAATCATAGACCGTCAGATCTATGAGATTGAATCCTCACCCTTCGTAATTTTGTTGTAGATTGAAAGTTAATCATGGAATAGACCATGATGGGGAAGATTACAGGCTCCACTTAAAATGACACGTGAATATCATTTTTTGGAGCTCACACTACTCATCTGGCACGTCACACGAGTTCCAAACTTCCAATTGAATCCTGAAGAAAAACTTCCATCTAGGTCTGAAAGTTAGGATCCTTGGCAAATTTCTATCCCTTTATCAAATAGAAATGAGTTTGAAAGTTTGGTACAGTCCACAGGTCATTAGGACACCATAACTGACTTCACTAAGTTGTGTTTATATTCTTAATCTACACACACACTCACATAAATGGCGCTCTATCCATGTTTAAGCCACAGTAATATTCATATAAAATTTACTGGACTGTAATGGTTTGAGTTTCTAATTTTTTAGGTAAAATTTATTATTATTGTGAACTAATATTTTGATTTCAATTTTTCAGTAATTAATTAAATTATTAATATATATAATTAGTATTATTTCAGAGGAATAAAAATTTTAAAATTGTCTTTTTCCAATTAGATAATATGCAAAGTATTTAATAGATTAAATTTAATTAGTAAATACAAGCAATGACAGAACCCGAATAAAATATTTGAGAGAGGCGAGAGAAAGAGTTGAGAGTTAAGACTTTCAAATGGAACGAATAAGAAGAGAAATGTAAAATTTTTATTGAGGCAATAATATAATTAAAGAATAATAAAAGGATTAAAAAAATATTATGGAGTAAAAATATAATTAATGAAAAGTGAAAGGGCTAAATGGGGAAATCACTGTTATGGAACAGTGATTTGCCACGCCGCTTAGATAATAAAAATAGTAATTTTAGAGATCAAAATAAATAGCCCACGCCAACAATCTCCAAACACAGCCTGTGCCAAGGGAGGGTTTTTGTTCAGGGTTTTTCAATCTAAGCTATCAAACACTAAGTAATGGCGTCTCTAATGGCGATTCGGCGTTCAAGGAATTGGAAATTCGTTTGTTTTTCATCTTCTCCTTCGGTTTTCAAGTTACGGTCTATTTTGCACTCTGATTTCTTTTACAATGGAACTTTATTCTTCTCCAAAACCCTAAGCTCTTCTTCTGCTGTTCGTGATAACTATCAAAGACCTCTTCCTTCTAGTTATCAAGATGAGGGAAACCTCAATGGCCAGTGGAATCAGTGGAATGCACAGCAACAACCTCCTCAATATGACAAAAATCAGTTCAATTACCGAAATAGAGGGTAACCTAATTCAATTCCTCAGCAACAACCACATCAATACCCTAATCAATGGGATTCTCAGACTCAGAACTCCCCCCAGTACCCAAACGGTAATCGACTGGACACCGATCAGTAGAATTCTACGGTCCAGAATCCTAATCAAATAAACCCTAACCAGTTGAATTCTTCAACTCACAATTTTCCTCTACACCAACCGCAACAAAATCATAATCAGTGGAACTCTTCAGCTTACAATTTTCCTCAAAACCAATCGCAACAAAACCATAATCAGTGGAATTCACGGCCTCAAAATTATCCCCAAAACCAAAACCAGCAAAACGCTACTCAGGTTGATCCTATTGTTCAGGATCATCGACAATCTAGAAGCTCAAATCAATGGAACAATCAAAATCAGGGTTACCCACAAGTTAGAAACCCTGACCAGTGGGCTCGGCGGGGACAAAACCCTAATCAAGGTCAAGGTCAAGGTCAAGGTCTTGTGGCATTGGAGACTTCAGCCCCATTGGCTAATGCTGATGAGAGTATTCGCGTTCCAGCTCCTTCAATAGTGGATTTGATGGGATTTTGTCAGGAGGGAAAGATTAAGGAAGCCATTGAGATATTGGATAAAGGGGTTAAAGCTGATGCTAATTGTTTTTATAATTTGTTTGAGTTGTGTGTGAAACATGAGGATGCAAAAAAGGTACATGACTACTTTTTGCAATCAACATTAAGAGGTGATCTTAAATTGAACAATAAGGTGATTGAAATGTATGGGAAATGTGCAAGTATGACAGATGCTAGGAGAGTTTTTGATCATATGCCAGAGAGGAATATGTATTCATGGCATTTGATGATAAATGGGTATGCAAGTAATAGTTTGGGAGATGAGGGGTTACAATTGTTTGATGAGATGAGGAAGTTGGGATTGAAACCAACTGAGCAGACATTCCTGGCGGTTCTCTCTGCTTGTGCTAGTGCAGAGGCAGTGGAGGAAGGATTTTTACATTTTGAGTCAATGAAGAACGAGTATGGAATTAATCCAGGGACTGAACATTATTTGGGGGTTATAGATATTCTTGGAAAGTCTGGTTATGTTAATGAAATTGAAGAGTATATTCGAAAATTACCATTTGAGCCAACTGCAGAAATCTGGGGTGCATGGAGGAATTATGCTCGGATTCATGGAGATGTTGATGTTGAAGATCGTGCTGAGGAGTTGATGGTTGCGCTTGACTCGTCAAAGGCTGTTGCAAACAAAATTCCTACTCCTCTACCAAAGAAGTATAATGCAATCAGCATGCTTGAAGGAAAGAATAAAATTATTGAGTTTCGGAATCCTACTCTGTACAGATATGTTCCAGATACCAGAAACTCAAGGCTATGAGTAAGATAGTGAGTTATGTTCCAGATACCAGATATGTTCTTCATGACATTGATCAGGAAGCTAAAGAGCAAGCTTTGCTGTATCACAGTGAACGGTTGGCAATTGCATATGGTCTTATCAGTACCCCTGCAAGGACACCTTTGAGAATCATCAAGAACCTCCGGGTGTGTGGTGATTGTCACAATGCTATCAAGATTATGTCTAGGATTGTTGGAAGGGAATTGATTGTTAGGGATAACAAAAGATTTCATCATTTTAAGGATGGCAGTTGCTCTTGTGGAGATTACTGGTGAAGATATTGTCACTTTGGACATCCATTGTATGTATTAAGTGACACCATTTCTCTTTTTGGAATTTTATGTAGTGTGTTAACTTTGGAGCCATGTCTGCAGCCATGGACGAGAAATCAACTTTTTTTTATTGCTTCGCATGTAGGGTATGGTTGTTCTAGTTCTCAATCAGTTATTTGTTATGATATTCTTATGATTCATTTTTTGCCCTTGTATGTTTCCTTATGATATTCCTTATGTATCTTTTTTTTTTTCTCTTCCCCAAGGCTCCAAATGAAGGTATTTAAATTCAACTATACAAAATAATGAAAAACTAGTCTTGGGATTTTGTAGTTGATGCTTGTGTGTTGAACTTTACATTTGGTAGAATTTCTGGAACCTTTGGCTCTCATATCAGGGCTAAACCATTCGGAATACAGGAATTTTACGATTTGTTACAACTGCACCCTAAACCGAACTTAACCGTAAAAGTTCAGGGTATTAGGAATGGTTTAGCCATCATATTTCTATATCTAATAGCCACTGAATTTGCAAAACCCCTGAAACTGTGGCAAAGCCTCGAGCCAGGCCTGTCTGTTATTACTTCTGTTTTCTGTTTTTTCTATGGTAAAAGGTTGTATATAGGAAAACAGGTTCAGAAAATGGACAAAAATAATTTATTGTAATTTTCACATCATGTGATAATCTGTTTTTCCGATTTAAGCAATTAAATAAGCAAAGAAATTTTTATTTTTCATGATGAATTATTCTTTGACATGAGAGAGAAGAACGTTGAGAAAGCATAAACCTCAATCTCATAACATTACAAAATCTTGAGTTTTTAATTACCATACATCAAGATTTAACAATAAAAGCATGAACTTATAGTTTCCTGAATCTAAAAGAGGTTAATTTTAGTAGTAAAAGAGAATTATATAGCTCCTAAATGGAAGCCCTTTCACTTGGATTAGATTTCCGAATTAGTTAAAAAATTTTCCGATTTTCTCTTTTCTAATATTATGAAGAAATTTATTTACAGATTAAAAAAAAATAACCTACACCAACTAATGTCTGAAGCAGTATAAAAAGGACCCTTCCACTATGCTGAGGAAAGGAAGCAACTCCTTGGAAGCTTTTCTATAAAGACTAAGAACAGGAGTGGACAATGGGCATGTGTGTTGTTGCCAATTCAATTTCACTTGTTAATTGCTATAGTTGAACAGGTCGTACAACATTTTCTTGTTGCTTTCAGGAGGATGTATTGTCTTTTTTTTTTCAGATAGGGTTTTCTTTGTGCAGGGCGAAGACAAATGGTTATATGGAATGCCCTGTAAATTGAGGGTTATTGCCTCTTTGTGAGGACAGAACATGTATTAATATGGTGAAATATGTATGCTAGCTCCACTTCCAGAGCAGAGACGATGTCGCTGTGGAGTGTGAAGTATGCTAGCCAATGATTAATTCCTATTCGTGTCACCCCAAAACATTGAAATGATAACTAATAGTAAATTTTATTTATTTATTTATTTTTATCTCAATTACTATATAACCTTTTTATATTCGCATCATTATTTGGCTTAATTACCAAATTAGTCTTTAAACTTTTTTAATTAGTTCAATTAGATCCAATAGATTCTTTCTTTTTTTAGCCAAATTGACTTACAAACTTTCAATTTGGCTTAATAAACCTAAATCTAACCTATAACTCAAATTAGAAATAGCTATACTTTTGTTGGATTTCAACATTACATTGCACATCCATTATGCTTTTACGTTTTTTTTTTTATAATAATTAAAATTAATAATTTAATTAATTTTTTGTCAGCTAATTAGAATCTGCATTCATTAAATTTATTACCAAAGTCTCGATACACAGTATGGCCCTGCACCTGAAAATCATAATCAAGAAGACTACACATCACTGTCAGAATCATACCTCTCCCCAACCCAACCCCACAGCTTAATTATCTTGCAAGGTAATCTAATGGCAGCTTCTGTTAATTTCATCTTCTCTACACTAATTCTCTTTTATTAACTAATAAGGTAGTTTTCTTGCACTGTACTCTCTCTTTCTTTTTAATAATTCAACCTCTCTTTCTATATTAAACCCACTGCTTCCACTGCAATCAAAACCCTAAAACTTGTTAATTCTGATCCTTATCTAAGCCATGATATTCAGAAACCCAATCTTTTTGAGTAATTTGCTAAACAAGAAAGAGGTAGAACTTAGAACCATATCGAAATATTTTTGAAAAAGAACTATATGTATCTGCTACATAATAAAGGGTGGCTCTCGTAAAAACTCTTGCAATCGAAAAATTCAAATTCAAAATTTCTGCTATTAAAAGACCAACCAGACTGGAATGATGAGCGTGGCTTAAGTATTGAAGTTTGCATTATAATATATGTGCAGGCTGAGGCCGGAATTAATATAATTGTAGCTTCTAGGTTGGACCTGCTCAATTCGCACATGCAATTACGAGGACGTTGAACCTGCCCCCCTCCCCCCGTTACCGGGTCAATCAAAGTTGATGAACATAAAAATTTATCATTATCTTATTATTTGTACATTAGATTTAGATAAATTGTGAATTTTTAAAGGGAAAAATGATTATTATCTAAATTATCGTTTAATTAATATGTTAAAATATTTTTTTTTCAAAAATCTACCGTGTGAAGTCTTTAAATTATGATTTCATAAATACTATTATTTTTTTATCCAAAATAAATAGATTAAAGTGTTAATATAATTTAGACGGAAGGATTAAAGAGTTGACCAAAATGATAAATTAGAAATCTCATTGTTAGTTTGATTACAGTGGAAAACGGTTTGAATAAAAAGATTAAAGTCTTAAAAAAATTATAAATCAGACACTTTATAATTAATTTAAAAAAAAATAAAAGTTTCCGTTTATTAATTTTATTATCATTTAAATAATTAATTTCGATTTTTTCTATTTTTTCAACAATATATATCCTTATAATTGAAATATTCTTATATAAAACATTCTTAAATAGAGCATGCTATTATAGGAATTTACTTATAAGAGGTATTTTCTCAAAATTTTCTTTTTAATAAATTTCTTCCTATTATTATTATTATTGTCATGTGAGTAGCATGTGTCAACTGTAGGACGGCGCTTTATAAATAAATGGGCGGGGCGACAGGGTCAATCTGTACGCTACCTGACAAACAAATATCCAACTTTGCTTTCTCGCCGCCCGAAACATTTCTGCTCTGTTTTCTTGCAGCAGCTAAACAACCGAGATTTCGGCTCTTTTGCACTGGAAAGGTTTCGGATTTCCTTCCAGCTTCCTTTCGTGTTTCAATTTAAGATAATCACCGTCGATATGCACGCGCTTTCTTCTCTTTTTCTCTAAATTAGCTTGCACTTTGAAGTTAAGAGGATGACCACCGATTTTTTAATTTCTTTATCTTCTTCTTCTTCATCTTCTGTGTCTCAGTTATATTCCATTTTCTGTATCTGTATTTTCTCGAGTGAGTGAGGCTGATAAGTTAATATTACCAACAAGAAAGGAAATATTTTGATCATCATCTTGCAAATATATAAACAGGAATGGATGGGCGCTGGAGAATGAATCGGGTCAAGCCCCGGATGACATTGTTAATGCTTGTGTTTTTATTGTTTCATCAAAATGTCAACTTTTGCTGGTCTCTCAACGCAGAGGGTAACCTCCTATATATATATATATATATATATAAAGCTCTGCACTGTACCTTTCGTTTTCTTTTTTCAACGGTAAAGCGTATAACAGAATGATTATTTTGCTGTAATGTGTAGGTTTGGCCCTGTTGAGATTTCGAGAGAGAGTGAAGAGAGACCCTTTTGGTGCCTTATCAGATTGGAACGGGAAAGGTGGAGATACTGATCCGTGTTCGTGGTTTGGGGTTGAATGCTCTGATGGAAAAGTGGTCATCTTGTGAGTGGTCTTTTAAGTATTTGTGCATGTTAATTTTTTGTAAATCTTTATTTAGTTTCTACTAATTTAACAGTTTTGAGTACTCCAACCTGGGGATTTTTTTTTATGTATATATATGTTGATTGGATAGCCTTTTGGTTCAATGAAAAAAAGATGTTTGTGGTCAGAAAAGATCAACTAATCACAATTCTGATCTCTCTTTCTCTCTTTCTTTTGGATAAGAGTGATTTGGCATAGTATATGTAATACGTCTTTACCAAGTAAATTTACTCTAGGCAACTACTTCCATTTTAATCTTAGCTAAGCAAGATCCTAATTAAATACTAGAGCAATTTTCTGATAGATACAGGATTTAATAATGGCACCCAGGTCGGTTAAGTTGCTGTTGAGACCAATCTGAAACTGTGGGGGGGAACCATGGGCCCCATAGTTCTGGAACCGGAACCAAAACCAGAACTAGAAACCTGGATTGCTCTGTCCTTGAGAACCAATGTTTTGTTGAAAATAAATAAAAAAATAAAAATGAAGTTAGAAATCACAACTAAGTATTGTTATTTTCTTAAATGTTTTTTTTTGTCAAAAGAAATTTAAAGTCTATATATGTGATACTGTGCTCACCTCTATGTGATGAGATACTATTTAGTATTTAATGCTGCATTTGTGATGTTCTGATGTTATATAGTTCAAGATAATGTGGGGCTATTTGCATTACTTGTCAGTTATAACTGTTCTTTCATGGTATTCTTTTACCCAGTTTTTGGAGTATATTTCTGGATCTGCTTATGGCTTATTATATCTTTTATATGTATCAGAATCAGTTTGTTTCGTGAAGTCTGAACTATTGAACTTGAACTTGAACATGTAGGCGTTTGAGAGATCTGTGTCTTGAAGGAACTCTGGCACCTCAACTTGGGAGGCTGACTGGCTTAAAATCTATGTAAGCAAAAGCTTTATGCCTGGTTTGGCATAAACAAATTCCATAAAAATTTCATGTTTTTGTTGCAAGTGAAAAATGTTCATTCCACTTTAGTGATTGATTGTATGGGTTTTACCGTTTTAGCATAAACAAACTAAATACAATCATTTACAGATCAATTATATTTCTGATATCTTTATAACAAACAATGGGTTAATGCAGTTTTTGCTTTTTGAAAAACCTTTTAATACATGGATTTATCTGATATGCATTTTGTTTAACAGTATTTTACGCAACAATTCATTCTTTGCAAATATACCTAAGGAGATTGGAGAATTGAAGGAGCTGCAGGTATTGGATTTAGGATATAATAACTTCAGTGGACCATTTCCATCTGACTTCGCCAATAATTTGTCACTAACTACCCTGTAAGAACTTTTTTTTTCCTCCCTAAATCTTCAATCTAAGGCATGGAATTCTTTTCTAAGTCGGCTTTTGATTCTTATTGTTGCCAGCTTACTTGACAATAACAAGTTCCTTGGAAGCATACCTCCGGAACTATATGAACTTCAGATGCTTTCTGAAGTTCAGGCAGATGAAAACCAGCTAAGAGCTTCTTTTAGCAGCAGAGACTTTACCTTGTAAGAAAAGTGAATCTTCTGTTTGACATCGTGTTTGAGCTACTGTAGAGAAAAATTACTATTAGTAAAAATGTTAGTTGGAGTTCGTTAAAGCAGGCTTTAAACTGTCAGTATTTATTCCTTTTTTATAATATTTTGTGACAAGACCTTCTATTGTTATCAGGAACATGGCTCAACCTGGAGATGTAGCACACCGGATGCTGCTGCAGGTGTCTAATTTTGCAACTCCGCCCAAAGCCAACAATAAACATAGAGTACGTCGGAGTAGTTCTGCGTTTTTATTGCCTCCATCATTTCCGCCATCAGAATCTCCTTCATCAGCACCATCATTGTCGCCATCTGATCCAACATTATTATCACCAACTCCTTCATTTTCTCCAGCAGAATCCCCCTCAAGTTTCTCCTTGCCTCCTTCACCCTCGCCCATCGAAGCACCGACTGAAGCTGCAACTACTCCTTCACCTCTATCAGTTGTAGTATTTGCCCCACCAGAACACCATGGGATTAAACTAACTCCTGCCTCAAGTCCAAATCAGGCGGTAGATAATGATTTCAGCTCTAAGCATCAAATAATTCTAATAGCCAGTGTTATTGGTGGTTGTTTGTTGCTTTTCATTTCAGCTGCTAGTGCAATCATCTATAGAAGCTACAAAGTGGTCACAGTTAGACCTTGGGCCACAGGGTTAAGCGGACAGCTACAAAAAGCTTTTATAACAGGTCACTCTTTATAAGATAACATGCAAAAATTCATAAAACTATTTGATTGCTTATTTCTTGCATGGTGTGCCCTTAATTTCAGGTGTACCAAAGCTCAAGCGATCAGAACTTGAAGCTGCTTGTGAAGATTTTAGCAACATAATTGGCTTCTTTTCAAATGGCACTGTGTATAAAGGTACTCTATCAAGTGGAGTTGAAATAGCGGTGACATCTACTACAGTCATATCCCGTAAAGAGTGGTCAAAAAATTTAGAAGCACAATTCAGAAAGAAGGTAATTGTAAATTATAACTTTCAAATTCCATATCCTCTATGTAGAGTACCTAAATGCCACTGTCTGCTACACTTTCAGATTGACACATTATCAAAAATGAACCACAAAAATTTTGTCAACCTTATTGGATATTGCGAAGAGGATGAGCCTTTCACAAGAATGATGGTTTTTGAGTATGCTCCAAATGGAACTCTTTTTGAACATCTGCATAGTGAGTATCTGATCTTTCAATTCTCAAAATGGTAAGCAGAAGTTCCAATGATTAAATTTTGTAGAAATATTGAATATTTTATTCTTGCAGTAAAAGAAGCAGAACACTTGGATTGGGGAATGAGATTAAGAATAGCCATGGGCGTGGCGTATTGCGTTGATTACATGCACCAGCTAACTCCACCCATAATCCACGAAAACCTGCAATCGTCCTCTATATACCTTACTGAAGATTATGCTGCCAAAATATCAGATTTTAGCTACTGGAATGATATAACTAGAAAGATGGCAGTTATGGAACCTACGAAACCACCATCAATAGACTCAGAGAGCAATGTTTACAGCTTTGGGCTAATTTTGTACGAAATGATCACTGGCAGGATTCCGTATGCAGATTGTACATCAGACTTCTTGACTGAACAGAAAAGCTTAGGAGGGATAGTCGATCCAACTCTAAAATATTTCAAAGAAGACGAGCTTGAGAAATTGGGTTCAGTGATGAAGAATTGCATCCACCCTGATGTGAAACAGAGATCTACAATGAGGGAGGTGGTAACCAAGTTAAAGGAGATCACAGCAATAGAACCTGATAGAGCAACACCAAAGTTATCTCCACTTTGGTGGGCAGAACTTGAAATTATGTCTACAGAAGAAACTTGAGAGGTGAAACTTCAGTCTCGAGTATTAATTGAATTTTTTTTTTTCTTGACCTTCAATTACTTTTTCCCCTTCTAATCTCGTTGTAATATGTAAGAGCGATGACTTTTGGGGGGGTAAAGACTGCTCACATTTGATCAGTAGAAACAAAAAAAGAAAAAAGATAGTTGTAGATAACTGAAAAGAGGAGACCAACTTGAGTCCTTCCAAGACTGAATAAATCTGGGTTTTCCCAATACCGTTAAAGTGTGTGTGGGACTGGGATGTCCTATATGTATCAAATACAAAGATATTGTAATGTTAATATGAATTGGACTCTCTAACCTCAAGGGTTAGCTTTTAAGTTGTGATTCTTTCAAGTCCATAATTCTGGAAATGGTACTAGTGCAGTCTGATGCTTGCACCTACTTACCTTCGTCACATGTTATGAATGATTGTGCTTACACTGATTGAGCAGCAAGTAGCTCCATCATGACCCAAGACAAGCAGAGTGCAAATATAACGAAGTGATAAAGCAAACTAAGCATAGGGAAAATGAAGGGAAAGACAATAAAATTAAAAAGTTTTTCTTTCCTTTCTTGTCTACTATCATCACTTCTGGCAATCTGCAATTATGATAAGATTCAGATCATTTTCTGACTTCGCTTCTGTACAAGGTGAACTGAGAAAATTAGAAAAAAGAAAAAATGAAAAGTGAGAAGACAAATTGCTTCTAGTAAGAAACAAGTGGTGAAACCTATGCTGTTCTTTGGAATCAATGACAAGAAAGTCACTGAAAAATTTAACCTTTCGATCTTAATTTGCTGCTGCTATGATCATGCAGACATTACCTATACACAACTTCCAGGGGAACAGTCCAGGGTTTGTTCATAGTATCCATTTCAAACTGTCATCAAGTTTATGGTGCGCTATGTACTTATCAATTCATTGCCTGTCCTTCTTTGCGCATTTTTTACCCACTTGCTGTGGCAATTTTTCTGATGGATCCTGTTTAGGACCAAATAAAAATGGACGGCGTGAAAATTCTCGACTTCCCCCTCAAAACTAATAGTCAAGTATGGACTTTATCACTTGCATAATAGATGACTCAAATGCTTCAATGATGCGCTGCTCGGTTGTGTGTTTTATTGTACAGATCAACAGTGTCTGTGTGGTTGGGGTCTAAGCAAAGAGCTGCTTCACAATCTTGAAGAGCAGAGGGAAGATCCCCCATTGACTCATAAAACGCTGCTCGAAGATGAAGCATTTGCAATTCAGGTTTAAAAGCGATGGCTTTTGTAAGCTCTTCCAATGCTTCAGTTTCTTTTTGGTCATCCATTAGCACTGGAAAAAATGAGATTCTATATGTTAGCAGAAGTTTAGATTTCACAGGTAATGAGAATGTTTGAGCAAGGAAACGAAAATGAAGTCAATAGAATCACATTGACAGTAATTGTGAAAACTTATTGCCAAATGATTTTGGAATTGGTTTAGAGAACATAGATGGAGACCAAATATATGAAGAATCTTTATCTCTTTGTATAACAGAGGCATGAATTATACAGTATTATTGCAGTTTACCTACTATCGCCTCATCTCATTCTCCACTCCATTCCTTTGCCTAACAAATTTTGGTTATGGTGTGCATATTCATATATGCACTTGCACAAACCAGATTCACATTTAAGGATTATTTTATTGTCTAATGGCATGTAGAGATAACAATGCAAATAGGACCTGGAATCAGGATTTCAACCCTGTTTGATTGCCTGTATGGAAGGCATGCTTCAAATATTAGTTTGTATTTGCTAGTCTTTCTTATACATAACAAGTGAAGCACACACAGTTGAGAACATAAAAAGAAAATAAAACTGTAGCTTGAGCCAAAAACAAGTCATTCTATAAATTGGAAATTGATACTTGGACCAAAGAGTAACTTTAGTTGTGAATTTAGCCATAAGTAGTCACACTAAATTTTCAAGACCAGTAAATAGGAACACGAAAACCATTTTAAGCAAAGCAGGTAAGGGGGGAAGTTGTTCTCTTTCAACTTCTGAACCTAACAGTTAGCTGATGTATATGAGGTGGCACTTAGATGAAGTGGTTTACTGTCAAATTTCATAAGGTACACTCTTATGTCTTTCTAGAATAAGTCAGGAGTAGCAGTCTTTAATACGTTGCTGATAATTAGAAATTCATGACAATGAAATGACCAGCAGACACATATGACCGCATGAAGATACAGCTTTTTAACAATGTAATCTAATTAAGCTGGACTACCCACAACCAGAGAGAGATCAACATTCACATGGAAAAGTAATGTAAGCGAAAAGTATGTCACATGCACCAAGGGGATGATGAGCCCAAGAAATAGAGAGAGAGGGAGAGAGAAATGGGGATTTACCAGCTGCCCTGTATCTATATGGGTATGTTCTTAATGGATCCAGCTGTGTTGCCGTATTAAGGTCATTCTTTGCTGTCTCTCTGTCACAATATTCTGACCGTTTCTCATACGCTGATGCATTATTATGTGCCTTTTCTATTAGTTTTGTCATCTCATCAAATGCAGCTTTTCTTTGATTTTTCAGTTGATAAACACGTGCTAACCCTTGATGAGCTCTAGTGTGCTTAATTTTAAGGGCATTCACGTAGCAATCTGCAGCCTGATCCAGCTTACCGCAATCCACATAGATACTTCCTAAATTATTCAATGCCTGCAAAATTATCAATGTGCATAAACAAATGTAGATCAAGAAATAGACAATATTATATAGATCCCAAAATCAATTCTACTAACTTGTCCTTTCCTAAGACCATCTGAAGGGCATCGGAGAGCTTCTCCGAGCAGTTGTATGACATAAGATGATGTTTCAGGACCAAGATTTGTATCAGCCAATATATATGCTTTAAGGAAGAAAGCTTCAAATGACCTTTGGATCAAAATGGACTTTTCAGCCCTAGAGAGAGCTTCTTCACGATGGCCAGTGTCATATAAAATCCATCCTTCATAAACCAGTCTTTCATGCTCAGAACTACAATAATTTCTAGCCAACCGCAAACAGCGCATTGCAGCCTTCTGACAATTTAACCTATCACAATGAGATATGTTGTATATTTGTTACCGAACACAATAAGTTCAACACTAGATACAGATGACAGAGCAGAATTCACTACATCATATAGACTACGCTTGGTTGTTCAAAATAGCAAAGAGAAGAGCTGTATTACCAATATGTGAAATTAGTTCAGGATGTACCAAAAACCCCATCACCAAAAGAAAAGAAAGAAAGAAAGAAAAGCCCTTAATGTAGTGAAAGGGAGGCCCAAATGAAGAGCTTATCATAGATGGAATTGGAACTCTTATGCAACTTAGTTGTACACAAAAAACAAAATGTAGGGGATGGATTTTAAAAAACATTCAGACATCATTTACAAAAACATGAATAATGTGACATGACATGAGCTAATCAGAAGTCAACTGAATAGTAGTTACTACCCAGTGTCATAACTGCAAGTTACAACAACTTACCGGAGAAGCAGTAAAGATTGCCGAAACCTTAATAGGCTCTTCCCTGGATCCTGTACCAGCATTTGATGTATGACAGCTAAAGAGCCAATATCATCAACACAAGACCATCGTTCGTAAAGTTGCATCCAGCAATCAGCTAGACTCCACTGTTGAACTCTATGGTTGAGAAGTTCTACCAAGTGATCACCACTTACCTTTCCATGAAACATCATATAATTAGGCTCCAAAGTTAGCAATGCTCGAATATCTCTCAATGCACTTTCATAATCCTGAAGTGCTATGAAGAACCAAGCCCGCAATTCAATGACATCAGGTGAGAGCTTGAATGAAATAATTTTACCAACCTCTGAGATAGCTTGCTTAATCTGCTTCTCTTCCACCTTCCTGACAGCTCTGTATTTATATGGAAAAGAAAGGGTTGGATCCAGTTCAGTTGCAGCATTTAAATCAATAATCTTCTCCCGTCCAACACCATATAAAGATCTTTCTTGGTACATCCAGCCAACAGGTTTATACTCAAAAATAATGGAGTTTATCAACCTAAAAGCTGAATACTGTTGCCCTTGCTTGTACTTTGTCCTTGCAACACCAGCTACTGAATAAACATGACCTTCCTGAACGGCTGCCTCAAAACAAAACTGTGCGTCTTTGTACTCTTTTCTCTCAAGCAAAACACAACCCAGTTGATGAAAAGCAAGTGCTCTCTGCCACTTTTCTGTTGCAAATTCCTGCAACCTATCCAACAACACGACAGTTGTGCTTGATACCATATTCTCCTCCATAGCAACCTGGCTCAGGAAATAATACAGCAAGAATGAAGCATGCCCAAGCATAGCCCATCTTTCCCGAGTCTCAGAGCTACAGAAAACCTTCATCACTCTATGATTATACAACGAACTTGGTAGCTCCCTCAGCAAAACTTGCAAGCAAGAAGCCACAAGAAGATTTGCACTTTCTTCTAAACCATAGTCAATAAGAATCAACGCATCCTCAATATCACATACTAATGAAGCCAAATGAACGTCACAACTAGACTTCATCTCCTCACAGCAAAATCTATTTGCAAAAGAAAGCAACTCCAAAACAATCTCAGCACGAAACAAATCAACTCTTCTAGTCCTACTGTACACTTCCACCGCTCTCATTCCCTCTACCGATATTCCATTCTTTGAAAAATCAATATTATCCTTTCTTGATTCTGCAAAACTACCATATAGCATTGCCTTTAATGGGCTAGAAAGAGCAGCAATTTTGAATCTAACACAATGAACCAACTGATCATCGACACAAAATGAAACACCACCATCACCATCATCCAAGCTGGGGTAATCATTTCCAATTAAGATTTGAGAATTAACCACTAAATGACAATCTTGACTACATTGGCAATGACTATAAACTGAATTAAGATCATAACCAGAAACTAAAGCAGCATTTGGACATTCAAGGACATAGCCACTACAATCCATAGATGACACACCAACAAATTCATCTTCTCTCCTCTCAAATCTCAACCAAGCAGAAAGCACCGCCTTCGAGTGCACATCAATAGCATATTGCCTTGCAGCACAAAGATGCCTTCTCAACAGCTTAGGATCACCCAATCCAAGCGACAAAGTATATTGTTCAATGCACAATAAAGATTTATCAGATGGCAAGCAAGTGTCGACGCGACGATAAAGTTCAGCTAGAGATTCAACATAGTATATGGGTTTTAAGTGTGGGTCTATGGAAGGTTCAAGGAGGTCAGTTGTAGGAAGCCCATAAGGAAGCAGAGCCTGAGAAACTGAGACAGAGTTTGTGAATTTGGATTTTGGAAGTTTGGGTTTGACATCAGAAGGGCTTAAGGCGTGGACTTGGGTGCTTTTAAATCTATCTAAGAATTTAAGGCCTCGCATTTTCTTTTTTCCTCTTTGAAGATGAATATAAAGCTAAGAAATCATATTCAAGAAAGTCATATATATAGAAATGTCCGAACTTTTTCTTTAAAAAAAAAAGAAGAAAAAGAATTCAATGTGAAGATCCTTTACCTCTTGCCTTGCCTGCAAACTGCAAACAGGTTCCTAAGAAAGGAAGAGGAAAATAAAGAGGCTATACATAGACTGAATATGATGTTTGGTTCTCAAGAAAAAGAAAGAAAGCTAATATAGCGTTTGAATCTTTCTTATCATCTGTTTTCTTCGTAGAATAGATTCAGATGCTTGACTTACAGTAAGCACAGACCTCCTTATTGTCGAGTTTGGCAGTTTTGGTGACCGGAATGTTGTGGTTAATTTGGTGGCTGACTCCAATGCTAAACTTGTTTTTTTCAGCTCACCACCATCCCCACAATACCCAACACCCAACCCCTCCACTTTTGCCACATCATCAGATTGGTCCTTTAGCCCTTTAACTGGTTGAATAGTTAAAACTAGAAGATGGAGCTTATCTCCTAATGTCTTTGGTGTGACAACTGAATTCTTTTGTTGAGTTCTTAATCTTTTATTATACCCACTAATTTTGGATTAGTTGTAATACAAGTAAAGGATTACCCTAAATAATTACTAATCTATTGTCAACTGGGTTTCTTTTAAATTAAAAAAAAAATTCCAAGAAAGTGTTGGATGAGGAAATTAAATCAAAAATATAAAAAAGCCTAAAATAAAGAAATTAAGATTTCTTTAATCCTTAATCTATTTCTAAATGTTCTTATTTTGTGAATATTTATTTTTAATTTTTAATTGAACTCAAGAAAGTAAAATTAAAACAAATAGTATAAAAAAAAACTCAATGATTTTGAGGACATATAAAGGTTACTTATAATTGTGGATTGGGAAGTGGCAGAGACAATAATTAAAAAAAGAAAAGGAAAAAAAAGAAAAGAATTGAAAAGTTTGCTTTTTTTTTTTGGGTCAGTGTTCATCATCAGGGTTTAATCTCATATCTAATTGGAAGTATCATCTAAATTGCAAATTAAGCAAAGTTGGATAGTAAATCTAAGAAAATAAGTTGATGGGTCTCATCAATACCAAACTGATCCATGTCTTAGGCAAATTTCTTTAGAATAATGTTTTTTTTTTATATTGGGATCGGGATTTGAACCGAGATCTAATACGGGTTATATATGTATTTACCATTAAATTATATTTTGGTATATTTATTTAAAATAATGTTAATATATTATTATAAGCTATTATTTATTTGTTAAATTTTTACATACGGATTTATTAATATTATAATATTATTATAAGCTATTATTAATGTTATTCATTTTTTAAATGTCTCAAAATATTTGTAAGGTTTCTAAATTTATATATGTGAAAAATTATTTTTTCTATGATAATCTTTATGATTGTTCATTAAATAAAAAAAGTAAAAAAAATAATTTTTATTGACTAAATTTTTAATACATATATTTTTATCAAATTATGTAAATAAAATAGGACAAAAGGGATTATTATATAATTGATGACATATAATCATAGACTATCTCATGGAGTAGATCACTTGGCTTTGTGGTTGAAGTGTCTAAATCACATTTGGTCCTACAAAGTAGCATACAACAAGGAGAAAATTGCATCTCATTTTGTTAAATGTTAAACATTAATAATTTAATGTTTGAGTATTATGATTAGCATAAAAGAGTGGATGCCTTACTCTTAGCAATAAGGATTAATTGAGATCTTATATATATTTATATATATATATTTAAAATGTTTAATAATAATAATAATAATAATAATAAAAGTATCAAAAGTTGGAGGATTGGAGGAATATTATCGAGCTGGCAAGCTGCAAATTGGCAATGCGAATTTCCAAAAAAAAAAAAAGAAAAAGAAAAGGAAACAACAGTGATTATATATATATATATGCCAAGCCCAAAAAAGAACATATTACAGACACTACAACTGTGATCAGCAAGTCCCCATGTGAGAAATCTGATACAACGTCAGACCTGTTCGAGAGTGCGAGAGAGACTCAGAGGAACCTTTTTCCCTGTTTCATGATATAATAATAATTATTATTATTATTAATTAGAAATTACCCATAATTTTATTGACTAAATGTATATAATATCTTATGATATGCTGCACATATTTTTTTAAGTGGGAGATTAATATTATTTCATAATTCATAGTCATCGCTTCTTATTATAAGTGATTTTTCCATAATTCATGATTGTCCTAAATAACATTTCCATGGATAGAATTCATCTCCTTACAAAGTAATTTTCCTTTTATTTTTTATAAATCACTGATTTCCAAACTTATTTTTAGGAATTGTCTAATTCGATTTAGATTTAATCACAGTTAATACTTTTCGTTTTTCCCTACAGTTATATTTATTAGTGATCGAATTCGATAGCTCTTTCCACGTGTCCTTCGTTGTCAATTAAACCATAACCAGCATTTAATATTTTTATTTTTTTAATCTTTATTAGTTAGCGGTTTCGATTAAAGAGAAACAGAAAGTTGAATCAATGGATCTACATCAGCGAGCAAAGAGAGCTAGATTTCACTCTGTGACAATGAAGATGACAAGAAATAGATTGGTTTCAACCTCGGCAACTATGCTCCTCGTGCAAAAAACACTATAGACCACAAAAAGGTTTCTCCTTCATCTAAAGGTTTCTTTTTTCTTTTTCTTTTTTTTCGTTTTGAGAAATCTCCTTAACCTCCAAAGTTGCCAAGGTATGTTTTCCATGTTTTCACTGCTTTTTATAAGATTCAGAAAGAACAAACCATCGTAGTTATTGGTAAAACTAAGAAATGATAAGAACACTGTAAGGGGAAACTTAATCATACGACAAGACCAAAAAATTCAATAATACAAGAAACCAAAGAGTCTCCCTCTCTCTCTCTCTCTCTTATAGCCAGAACACAATAATTGAAAACCTTTCAAACATGGAGAGATGGACAACAAAATATTGAAGTCAAATATTAGCATATCATGTTAAGAGTCAGAAAATCATTGGCATGTGCAATTACATATCAAATGGCCCACAGACTGTCCGTTACAATATGTTAAAAACATGCATACATAGGACACATCATCCTGACGTAGACTATGAATGCTGCTATTGTTTCCAACTAGTTGCCACTAAACTTAGCAATCTATTGGTTTCCAGTGAGCTTCAACAGAGTTCATTATTAAAAGAAAAAAAAAAAAAAGTATGAGGCCATAAAAGGCAAGTCCTCCAATTCCAACTCTAAAAATAGTAATGGAAGTTCTCTCCATGATGGAGGATGAAGAACTTGAGCATAACCTCCATACCTCAAAGTTTTATAAAAGATGCAAATAAAGCATAGCTATGCATACAAAAATTGATAAAGATGTCTAACAAGGACATTAGCAATTTAACATAGCTTCTTCATCATCTCAACTAGTTTGAGATTAAGGCTTAGTTGTTGTTGTTCTTCATCATCCCAAAATTCGACATCAAAAATCAAACCCAAATGACTTAATTTACTTTCTTCTAAATATATAATTATTATGTAAGATCAATCTCATTAGAATTGGAGTTGATTAATGTTAGAAGAAGCACATTTATGTAACACAATCTCTAGGAGTGAGGGACAACAATAGAATGAGAAATAGAAGAATAGAGATAAGAAAACATACCTTTAGGTGGCCGTATAAGCAACATATTAGTTACAGAGTGATGAAATTCTTTGTTATGTTTACAGCATCCACCATCTATACAAGCGACAATATAACCTCAAAAACAAAAAATTTGATATGTATTCCCAATTCATATACGTGAAAGACTTTTGTACGGAATGCCATTGCACTGGTCTGAAGTCATTCATATCTATACAAAATTTATACTTCAAAACTCCCATTGAATAAGTGCCTGCTCTATAAATTCATAAGGCTGTAGGAGTCGCTCATAACATTTTCATGATCCAGATCTTATATTTCTTTATATACAAATATACAAGAGAAGGTCCAATCAAATTTGCATCAGAAAGGCGCTTGCAAAGCTTAAGATAAGATTCCACATTTCCCCATTGTTGAATTCTTTTTCTCACTCCCTGCAGCACAGCCACCCTATCCAAATAGTCTGGAGATAAACCCAAATCAAGCATTTTCGTAAGTGCCTCGGCGGCCTCCTCATAATGTCCTCCCTTAATGTAACCTCTCAACAACCAAGATAATGTTTTTTTCTTCTGTAAAGAGCTTGTAACCTCTATTCTAGTAAGTAAACGTGCTATGGCACTGGTCTCCTTTTGGGAAGCACAGATGGCTAAGACAATATCATAAAGATCTCCATCAGCCTCCTTACCTACAAGCTTCATTTCCCACAGCTGCCTTTCAGCATCTGTCCCACGTCCAGCACAAATATACATAGCAAGAAGCCGCTCATGAACTACACCATTAAAAGAAGGACCTCCCTCCTGAATTACCCAATTGGACAAGCATACTCCATCTGCTAGAAGACCCGATTGGTATTCCTCAATGATGCTTACATTTTCAGCATCAAGTTCAACTATCAAACCAGATTTTGCATAACCTTTCAACTTCCTTAAAGCTTTTGCAAATTCATTTAGCTCTTTCACTACAGCTGTCATTGCAATGAGATAAGAGTAAACCTCTGGCTTCAACCCAGATTCTCTAAGATGGATAACCAATTTAACTGCATCCGTGTAGTTCCCATCAACCTAACACAAAACTTCAAGTTATCATTAACATGATAAGAAATTCCAGCTTTAATGAGCTCACGTAAAACAGGAAAAGAGAAAACCTTAAAAATATTTAACTTCAAGTAGATAATGTGCATAAAGTCAAAACTGACAATAGGACGGCACCAGTTTCAATGTCATTAAACCAAAAAACACTTGAAAACTTGGGAAAGGTTTTATATGATTGAGAGCAAAAGCCATACTCGCTGCACAAAGTTTGCACAATATTTATAAGAAGACAATTAAAAATTCCAATCATTATAAATAGGTAAGTAAAATTAACAACAAAACCAAGTAAGTTCCACCAATGTATTTAGTAATGCAATATGATAAACTGGCAGAAAAGAACTCCAGGCATAAATTCCCAGTATTTTATAGATTATACAGTCCAAAACACCAAAACACCAAAACATGAAGACAAGAGCAATAGCAACACACAGCCCAATCAACCAATAAAGATGACCGGACAATAGGATTAAATTTGAAGATACAGAAGCTTACCATCATCTTCCATGCAAGATAACCAGTAGGGCCTCCCTTCTGTCCATCTTCTGTACAGGCAATCCCCCGTCTCAAAACCTCTTTAACAAATGAAACAGCTCTCTCTTTCTCCCCCATATCCCAATACAAAGATATCACCTTTTCAATCATACTAAAACTCGGCTTTAGACCCACACAATCCATATCCACTAGTAAGTCAACCACATCACCAGTATCATGTTCCCCTTCAATCAACTTCTTAATCCAACTACACATAATAGAAACCATAAGCTCCATGGTCTCCTTATCAACCTTGTTCTCTTTTCTTAGCCACTCAAATACTTCAAGAGCACACCAAGAATCCCTACCCTCTTGAGAGAAATAAACAAGAACTAATTGTAATTCTCTTGCAGAAAGCCTATCGTTCATTTCTTCAAGAATATCAGAGGGTTCTCTTGTCATTCTCTCTAATTCCTCAATTGCCTCAAAAAACCCTTCGCTCATCTCTTCTTCATCATCACTTGTAATGTACTGGTCCAATTCTACCGATTTTAACACCCTGAATCGTCCAATTCTGCTTTTAATTTGCTTTGCAGCAACAAGATTACAACTTTTAGTGCTTTTAATTGTCAAGAATTGAGAAACTCGGAATTGATAGTGTCTTTGAAGAGAGAATTTTGGAGAAATCTTAGTTAAGAAAGGACATGAATAGTAAGCAGAGGCCATTTCTTCGACTCTATTGAACAAATTTTAGTAAAACTGAAGTTTGAACTTTAAATAACATACTGAAATTAGGTTGCTTAAAAAATCAGGGATTGCAGAGAAGGAAAGGGAGAAGGGAGAGATAAGCTGGAAGGGAAAAAGGTTGAAAGAAGGGTATATAATGGGTGGTTGGGTTATGGCGTTGCGGGTATTAGGCGTCTACAAAACGGGACAAAAGCAAAGTTCGTATATATGGTTTTTTACTGTATACTGTACTTCTAATTTTTAATTTATTTATAATTTATAAATTATTTAGTATATATAGTTTCATGCCCTACACAAACTTTTCAAAATATAGAAAATTAAAAATGGTGCCTTCAAAAAAATATAAATTGATATTAAGAGCTGGTTTGAAACAAATGAATTTCATAAAATTTTATAGAATTAATTTTATATTTTCGTGTTTAGAATAAAAAAAAGTAGATTTTAATTCTAAAAATTCAATTCTACAGAATTGAATATACCTACACCAAATTCTACAAAAATTGGTAAAATTTTCAAATGAATTCTACAAAATTAAATACTGCAATTTTTTTTTATAAAAACTACCATCTTTTTCTACAAACTCAATTTTTTTAAATTTTTTCCTTATTTAACTTATTTATTTTATCAAACTTAATTATAATAATAAACCATTAAATTTTATTTAATAAAACTACCCCTCTATAGACGGAAGTATTTCATTTTTTTTTTCTTATTTTTTTTAGCCTTTATAGTTATTAGTGCGAAACTACAGTTTTTATCCTATACACCAATGTTTTCAAGTATAATTAATAACAATAATAACTTTTTCAAATATTTTTGTAGTTTATAAATTAATTAGTTCAATGAAAAAGATGTTTTACACTTTTTTTTTCTTGAATGGAGACATTTTATACAAATTAAAAATAACTATTACGATGAATGTTATAATTACTTTATATATTATATTTATATAATTAATTAATTAATTAGGTAGAGTGAAATGTGAGAATATTGGTGTTAATAATTTAATATAAGTTATTTATATTTATCATAAATTTATTTATGATATTGTATATAATAAATATAAATTGGTGTTAATAATTTATTTTTATTAGATTATTATGTCAAGGGTATTTTAGAAAATAAAGACAAATGAATTTCCATTTAAGAATTTATTTCAAATATAATTTTGTTAAATTCAATTGAATTCCTTACTTTAAATTATAGTATACCAAATAATACAAATTCATTTACAAATAAATTCTACAGCCAGCCATCGTTCATTTGTTTCAAACGGGCCGAGAATTTCACAAATTCTTATGAAAAATAAAATATTTTAGAAAGTCCAATAAAATGATAAACTAGAAAAATTCAAAAATTAAGATATAGATAGATAATTATTTTAAATAAATATTCATTTTTTAAAATAAAATTATGGATATCTTGTGATTGATTTATAATAATTTAGATTATTAAATTAAAATTTTTAATCATTAAGTATTTAATTTTGACCAGATTAAATAAACTCTTTTATATATAAATATAACTTACCTCCTGATGATTCTCTACTGTTCGCTATGTGACAAGCTCTAAACCTCTCTTGTTTTCGTGACAAGTTTAAACCTATACCTTGTTTTTTCGTTGTCTTCTAGTTGAATATTCTCGTTTTGTGTGGTGTTATGGAGGAGTTAAACAAAACACAACAATCGCCTGCGGACTTGCGTCCGGAAGAGGAATAGGAAGGTATGAGGTGGAAGAGGACAACAAGTAGTCAAATCTCATTTATTCGCCGTTTTTTGTGGTGGGGAGATTGCTTACTGAGAAGCCAGTGAATTTTATAGCCTTTAAGAATACAATGGCTGCGATTGGAGACCTGTAAAGGGCATGTTCGTTAAAGATTTAGGGAATAATCCCTTTGTCTTCTAATTTATTCATCCGATTGATTTAGATAGGGTCCTGAAAGGGGGTCCTTGGAATTTTACACAAAATTTGTGCTTCTCAAAAAAGTTCCTGAAGGTTGTGATCCAAAGCAGATTGTGCTCACAAAGATTGATTTGTGTGTTCAAATTCACAATCTTCCTATTGCTTTATGTCGGAAAAGCTTGCAAAAATGTCAGGTAGTATATTGGAGACTATTTGGAGACAGACCCTAGGAAATTCTCAGGTGCTTAGAAAGAATATATGAGGATCCGAGTTAGCCTAGATATTCATAAACCATTGGAGAGAAGGATGCAGATTACGAAACCAGGGGGGAATGGGTTTGGATTACTTTAAGCTTGAGCATTTGTCAATGTTTTGCTTTTTATGTGGACTCATTGGCCATTCTGATAAATTTTGCTCAAAAATTTTTTATCATCAAGAAATAATGAAGGAACAATTTGCATATGGGGCTTAGATGTATGCTGAGAGTAAAAAAGTTACTAATATCAGAGCTAAACGGCTCTTATCGGAAGCTGATTTGCAAGGCGGAAGTGGCTACAGTGAGGAAGTCATTCCCATGGAGTCCGACCAAATACCATGTCAGCCCTTCCTAGTCAAACTCTTGTTACTCCTAGGAATAAGCCGTTCTTCTCGCATGGGATTACCTTAACTGTTGTCGTGCATGGTAAGGAAAACAAGGGGCCCGTTAGTAGTAGTGGCGTTAGCAATGATGCTTTAGTTATTTTTGAGGATAGATAAGGAGGAGCAGATTGTGGAGGTTGGAGTGTCCAATAATGGGCAAAAAAACTTGTTAGAACTGTCGTGGGCTTGAGAACCCACATACAGTTAATGAATTAAAGGACTTAGTATCCTTAAAGCGGCCCAATATGGTGTTTTTTATGGAGGTTCTTGGGTTTTGAAGGAATTTATGTGGTCCCTCCTATTGGTCACAGTGGTGGTCTTGCTTTATTATGGAAGGAAGGTCCACAGTTTCTTTAATCAGCTCTAGCCGAAGTCACATTGATGTAAAAGTTAATGTGCTGGGTGTTCCTCAGTTTCGCTTTGTTGGTTTTTATGGGCAACAAATAGAAGCCGACGTCATGAATCATGGCGGTTATTAGAAACTCTAAGATCAAATCAACTTTGCCCTTAGTAGTTGCCAGGCATTAGAATGAGCTCCTAGATATGTTCAAAAAGTGCGATGTTTAAGATCATCCTCCGTAGCTCATTTGTAATTTTTGAATAGTTGTTGATAATTGTGGGTTGATGGACTTGGCTTATGTGGGAGGTCAGTACAATTGGGAAAGAGGGCGTAATGTTGCTAGATGGTTGTGTGAAAGATTGGATAGGGCTCTTGTCTCTATGGACTGGAATTTATTATTTTCGAAAGCATGAGTTTACCATATGGAAGTAACAATGAGTGATCATATCCCTATTTTTCTGACCTTAGGGATTAATATTATTCGATATGTGAGGAAGGCATTTTGATTTGAGAATTCCTGATTGAGGGAAGTTGATGTGGAAGAAGTGGTTCGCGCAGGGTGGAGTAAAGGTCCTGGTCGATCTCTTCAAGATCAGATTGAGCGCTGTGGTTGCCAGCTTTCTAAATGGGGTGAGGGTTGGCGTGCAGAATTTAAGCTGAAGATTAAGGGGGGTTCGTTCTCAGATGGCTCGGTATATAGATAAATGGATGCTGTGTCTATTCAGTTACTCCGAACAGCAGCAGATGCTTATGCTCTTCTTTTAAAACAACAAGAGATCTATTAGAGACAACGAGCAAAGGAATACTGGTTACATAATGGGATCAAAATACAAAAAATTCCCTTCTATGGCTTCAACTAGACGGAAAAAGAATTTTATTGTGTAATTAAAAGGGGCAAATGGGTCATGGCTTTCATAGGAAAATGATTTAGAGGATCATATCTTCAATTGTTTTGATTCGCTTTTCAAATCTTAACAGGGTGATACGGAGACTAATCTTGAATGCGTGCAGTCAAAAATAACAGCGGAGCAAAATGAGGAGGTAGCTAAACCATTTACGATTGATGAAATTCAGGCGACACTAAAGGCGATGCATCCAGATAAAGCGGCAGGTCCGGATGGCATGAACCCAGGTTTTTATCAAGCTTTCTAACACATTATCGGTGAAGATGTGAGTAATGCTTACCCGTGTTCTTGAATCATAATCTGAATTTGTCAGGCATAATGACACTAACATTATTTTAATCTCGAAGAAGGGCAATCTAGAATTAGTTTCTGATTTGCGTCCTATCTCTTTATGCAATGTGGTTAATAAGATTATTAGTAAAGTCATCGCAAATCATATGAAGTCCTGTTCATCTAATGTAATTTTGAATTATCAAAGTGCCTTTGTTCTTGGTCTGGCAATTACGGATAATGTAATGATTGCATATGAAATAATGCACTATCTGAAAAGGAAAACACAGGGTCGTGTTG
Organism: Jatropha multifida; assembly: GCA_948099535.1. NCBI lineage: Eukaryota > Viridiplantae > Streptophyta > Magnoliopsida > Malpighiales > Euphorbiaceae > Jatropha > Jatropha multifida. The sequence goes on from CANUEX010098850.1 coordinate 118,445, forward strand.
AGGAGGTTGCACTAAAAACGGACATGAGCAAAGCCTATGACCATGTTAAATGGCTTTTTTGCAAAATATGTTGTTGAAGCTTGGGTTTTTCACAGATTGGGTAACTAAGGTGATGCATTTAGTAACTACGGTGCGATATCATATTTTTCATGGTGGTCAGCGATATGGCCCTATTACACCCTCTCAAGGCTTATGATAGGGAGATCCCATCTCACCTTATTTATTTATAATCTATGCTAAAGCTTTGACTTCCTTGCTTGTCAAATCTGAAGTGCAGGGCAATTTCATGGCTATAAGGTGCGAATAGCGGCACCCATTGTATCACATTTATTCTTTGCCGATGATGCTTTCTATTTCTTCAAGGTGACACTAGCAAAAGCTTATATAATAAAGCATTGTCTTAGTCTTTATCAGCAAGCCTTGGGGAAACTTGTGAATTTTACAAAGTTTGATTGTACTTTAGCTTTAATACGACAACAGATATAAGGTTGAATATTTATGGGCTTTTAGGTGTTAATCAGGTGACAGTCAATTTGAAGTATCTTGGTTTACCTTCAATCATTAGACAGAATAAAAATGAAGTTTTCATATATGTGATTGAGAAGGTATTTATAGTGCAGGAAAAGAAATATTATTAAAATCGATCGTGCAAGCAGTTCCAAATTATCTAATCAATGTATTAATATTGCCCCTAAACATATGTGACTCTATTGAAAAGGCTCTGAATCGCTTCTAGTGGAAAAATGGTAGTGGTTATGGGTTGGGTCTTCACTGGTTTTGATGGAAGAGACTATGCTGGAAAAAGGAAGATGGAGGTGTTGGCTTCAAAGCTCTTAGAGGCTTTAATATCGCTCTGCTAGGAAAACAGGTTTGGCGATTATTGGCAAATCTTGATTCTATGGTTTCTCATCTTTTTAAGGCGCGGTATTATCTGGATTCTTCCATTCTTGATGCTGAAATTAGACGAATCCAAACTATATCTGGCATAGCATTCATGCTGAGTCTTTTTCTTCTTTGTCGAGGATGTTTTAGAAGGATCGAGAATGGGAGATCCATGCTGGTTTTTAATACGCCATGGTTGCTAGATATGTGCTCTCCTTATGCTTAATCTAAGAAACATACTGGGATGGAGGATATGGTGGTTAATGATTTAATGGTGGCAAATTGATGTGCTTGGGATGATTAGTGTTTATCGATGTTATCCAACCAGGAAGAAGTGATGTTGATTAAGCAGACTCTGTTGATATCATTGAGCACAGATGATGTGTGGAGCTGGTGGTGGGAGTCTCGTAATTTATACTGTTAGAAGTGGGTATCATCTTCTCCCTCAAGAACAACAGGTATAGTCAACTTTCATAGTAGATTTATGGCGTGTTGTGTTGAGGTCTGAAGTCCTAGTTAAAATTAAAAACTTTGTTTAGTGAATGTTATCGAGTTGCTTGCCTGTACTGCCTAATCTGAAATGGAGGAGAGTGGAGGTGGCTGTGAATTGTCCCCTTTGTGGCATTGATGAAGAGATTGAGGTGCACATGGTGTGGAATTGTCCTATTGCTCGATTGGTATGGGAGCTATCTACTATTGGTTGGTGGGAGGCATTCTCTCACTGCACGAATGGTTTGTTTCAATGGTAAGTAAATGTTCTAACGACTAGTTAAACTTTGTAAATTTAATAGTAGATAGGTAACTCTTCTTTCAATTTCTTTTGTTAGAAATCAGTGAATCAGTGTGCTCATTTGTTAGTACAGGCAGCTGTTTCTATTTCTGGTTTATTGGAATGAGGTGCTGTCCTCCAAATATTATTCATGGTGTTTTAGCTTTTGATGCCAATAATGTATAGCAATATTTTATTTTATTTTTTAAAAAAAAATCCTAATGATTTTAAAAAAGTTGATGGAGATTTAAAATTATAAATTTAATAAAAATTTTAAATTATTTTATTCAATGTAAATTTAAAATTAATGTATTTAGTAATTTCTGAAATTTTTAACGTGTTATGTAAGCTAATTCATTTAATTTGGATTTGGGTAATTAATTAGTATAATTAGTTTTATATAATAACATGTTTAAAAAAATTTAGACCATCAAAACATATTAAATTTAAATATTATCATAAAATAAAATTATATTTTTTTTATATACAATAATTCTACTCTTTGTTTCATCACCTAATTCTTGTGATCATCCAATACATAAGAATATGGTACATGGTTTAATTTTACTGCCTTCCCTCAACACTAATACTAAGACTCTTCTCAAGCTTATCTTGCAAAAATTCTTTAGCAAATAGTCAATGCGGTAGCAATTTTCAATCTTTTCATCTTTGGTCATGAATCAATAAATTTGTCTACAAAATCCAATGCTTTTATTACAATTTCTCGTGTTATTCTTCTAACATGTTTTTTCCAGTACAAAAGCTAAAATTAAGACACCACGACATAAAATTTTAAAATTGAGACAACTCTATATAATTCATACGAAAATAATTCAAAATTAAATTTATTTTTTAATACCATAAAGAAATCATATAAAATCAGACATTTTTTCAACAGATGGAATAAGTCACATAAAATCAAAATCTTTTCCGTGGATGGAATAAAGAAATTGACCTGCAACATCAATAACCATAGATACTGTAATTTCTAGCATTGCATGTTGCTCATGGAATTTGATATATGGCTCTTGTCATCATAAAAGAAGTGAGAAAGATAATGAAATAAGGATGAGTAGATTACAAGAAATAAAGTTGAAGATAAATCTTTACAATTTAAATAACATAATATAAAATATTAATTTAGAAAATATTTATGATAAAAAAAGGCTCAAAGGAAAAATAGAATGTTGAAAAATGAATTATAAATAAGATAGATAGATAGAGTGAGATTTGCAATATATGATTTCAACTTTTTTTTCATTTGTTTTATGACTCATGAAATATTCTATTTATTTTTTGTTTTACATCTTAAAAAATAAAAGAACAATTTGACCAAATAATGATTTGATTCACTTTTTAGAATATACTTTTAATCTGTTTTCTAATTTGAATCTAATGATAAAATATATTAATATTGACTTTTTAATTTTTATTGCATATTTTAATACTTTAGCAATAACAATTGTACTATATAATATAATCCAATTTATATTTTATGAACAATAAATTGCATATTAATTGGTTTTAAACTTATTTTCATTGCAAATGACATAAAATTGTGTTGTCTTATAAATATAATATAAATTCGTTTTAAAAATTAGTTTCATTGCATAAATAACAATAACAGCTGTGTTACCTTATAATTTTCATTATATGAATAAAAAATTACATATTAATTAGTTTTAAAATTTTTTTCATTGGCCGAATGTATACTTTCCCCCTGAATTTATCATTAAATTATCATTTGTGCTCCTCAACGTTTCGCTGACCGCTTGTACTTCTTAAGTTGCGTTTTTTTTAGTTTTTGTGCCTCTGAGCAAATTATAAACTTTTTGTAAAATATGATCGCGTTAACGTGTCATAAGCAGTTGATTTGTCGTTAATTTATTGACCACATTGGTTCCAAAGAAAAGAAAAATCTTAACTCTTTGCCATAAACTCAAATCCCAAATGGATAGGAAAATAAAAAAATCTTAGCACCTCCGTCTTGTTGAAATTCCTTTCTCTCACAAAAAATCTTAACTCTATTGTTTTTTTCTAGAATTAAAAAAAAGAAACATAAGAACATAGAAATAAAATAAAATCAGATTTCAAAATTCAAATTAAAGAGAGTTTTCTATGATGAAATTGATGCTAAATCTAAAATAAAATATCTCCTGTAATACCAACAATACAATTTAGAGATTGTCAATATCCAAAATCAGATCATGAAAAAAATCATACAACCTGTGTTAGTATTTCAATTTCATCAACCATAAAATCATTAGAAAAGACTTGTTTGATTTTGATTATAGAGAAACAGAGAAAAGAAAAAGAAGATAGATCTATTAAGAGAATGACAAGGAGAAAAATAAAGAGAGAGAAACAGAAAGAAGAAGAAGAAAAAGAGTGAGATAGAGAGAGAAATTGAGAGATGAAGTTATAATGACTTTAATAACATAAAACAATGTTGTTTTTCGCCTTGCTGAATAAAATTTAAAGGGTTCAAGCTCTTATTTGCATTTGAATTCATGTGACTCCTTTACAGCGTGTTAATGGAGCACAAAAGCTATAAAAAACGTAATTTAACAGACATAAGCGGTTTTCGTAAAATGGAAAACCACAAATGACAAGTTAAGAAAAATTTAAAGGGGAATTATGCATTCCGCCTATTTTCATCGCACAAATATAAAGGGGAAAAAAAAATTAAAAGGGGAATTATGCATTCTGCCTATTTTCATTGCACAAATATAAAGGGAAAAAAAAATTTAAATTTGGCCCATGTAGGTTTCGAACCTGCGAAAAATTAAAAGGGGAATTATGCATTCTGCCTATTTTCATTGCACAAATATAAAGGGAAAAAAAATTTAAATTTGGCCCATGCAGGTTTCGAACCTGCGACCTTCGCGTTATTAGCACGACGCTCTAACCAACTGAGCTAATAGGCCAATTGATAAAAAGTTTCTTATTTTATATTGATATAAAAGAATAATTTTATCAGCTTTTTATTAAAAAAAGGGTTAAATATTTTCGGATCCTTAAATTATAACCAAATTAACACTTAGGTTTCTTAACATTTGAATAATTATTTTGAAGAATCTAACTAATGCTGCCATTACACTTTGAGATCCTTCCATCTAAATTTCTATCTTTTCTATCTTTTTTTCCGTATAGATGGGTTGAAAAGCAAATGTTACTCAAAAGTGAAGGAGCTATGTATTAATTTGATTATAATTTAAGGACCTAAAAATATTCAATCTCCTACACTTAAGTCCTTTATGTTTGAGTAATATTCGATTTTTAGCCTATATAAATGGAAAAAAGATAAAAATTTAGATGAAAGGACCTCGCAGTGTAATGACATCATTAGTTAGATATTTCAAAATAATTATTCAAACGTTGAGGGATCTAAATATTAATTTAGGGACTCTGAAAATATTTAATCTAAAAAAAAGATCAAGATATATAAATAAATAGCAATATCTCTATGCTATACACGGTTAAAAATTACTTTTCTCCTACCGATTTACTTTTTAATCCTAGAGATATTATTTTGATTGAGTTTTTATTATTTTCATTTTTTTCTCTTATTTTAATTATAAAATTTTATTAATCTTATTAACTTACCAATTTATTATATATTACCAATATATTTTAGTACTTATAGAAAAAAATCACCATAAAAAAATTAATTAATCTTTCTTTCACTATATAATTTAAGATTTTTCTCCTTATCGATTTATTTCTTAATCCTAAAGATATTATTTTGAGTGAGTTTTTATTATTTTCATTTTTCACTTTGTTTTAATTATAAAATTTTATTTTTTCATTCCATTTCAATATTTTTTATAATATTTATTCATTTTCTTTACATACATATTATAATCTTTATAGTATAAAAAAACACATGTTGTGTTATCGTTTTTTTAATATTTTATGGTCCTTTTTATTATATTATAAAAAAGTCGATGAACCATATTTGAAAAAAATAAAAAACAAAAAAGATGAAAGAGCGAAATGAGTACAAACGACGTTGTCAAATACTAGCTGTTTGTGCATGTTGTTGTAAAAAATTGCTTAGCAGATTCTTTGGCGAATAAAAGCGTTGAAGTGTCGAATGATTATTTAACTTAGTTTTGATCTATTAGGTTATTTTAATATTTTGACTTGAATTTTTTTTTGTTCTTTTATCTTTTTATCTCAAGAAGAAATGAATTTTATGTAAATTGAGATTTTTCAAATTTTTTTCTTTAGCATTTTTGAGTTAGGTTGCATGCATTTGGGAACCTAATGATTCAGGTTTAGAAATTTAAAAATACTAATTTTTTTCTGGATATAAATTAATAAAATAAACATATATTGCTGACAAAAAAAGACATGTTTAGCAAAATTAGTTATTTAGCGTTATTGTTTGAATAGCTAATAGATATTTTAATAATTTTTCATGAGACACAAAAAGTTAAATATTACAAAGATTAATCTTTTATAAAATGCTACGTTAAGCTTTAAAAGTTAATTCAAACACTGTGTTACCGAATACTATAAAAAATAACATTTGTTATTTTGAAAAATTATTGCCGAAAACATTTTTAATATAAAAATATTAATGGGTAGATGATAAAATATTAATCAAATCTCAAAGAAGACGGTCTAAATGTTTACAGACAAGCATAAATTGTTTTGAAGAGAACTGACAATAACAGATTAAAAAGAAAAATGAACTAGAAATTCCAAATTTTCACATGACACAACTATGATGATTTTGGTTGAAGTTGAGCATCTGTTCAATACCACCATGATTTGGATTGGCCTTAGCTCTGATCAGTTTTTGCTGAAGCATGGCGGAGCCATTATTGGGATTCACCATCCATGTTTGTCCAACTGGTTGCTGATTCACTTCTTCCATTTCTTCTTCACTCATCTCTCCAATTTGGGCTACACCAAAATAATTCATCCATCATCAACACAGTACAAAAGTTTCTTCTTCTTTTTTTTTCTATGAGAAAATTCGATTTATTTTATTATCGTTTTATCAGAAAAACTTAATAGCATCAACAACTATGTCTAAGTCCATGTTCGGCAATTTCTTTTGATCAGCTAACTTTTTAACGTTTTAATCGAGTCAAAACCCTATTAATTGTGTTGTTCGGTAAAATAGTTTTTGTAATAGCTTTTAGATTGAAGAAACCTTTTATGAAACATTATGCATTTAACGTCTAGTTTTTAATTAAATAATTTTTAACAATTGTACCCTTTATTTTTTTCTCCAAATTCGGCGAATATCACTAATTAAAACTGTTATATAAATATTCATCCGTTAAATAACTAATATTGCCGAATAGACCCTAAGTTGTGATGGCGATCCAATACAATCTATCTTGAACTTGGTATTATCAAGTGAAGAAAACGTGAACCAAGAAATTTACAAGACTTCCATGCAACCTGGATATGTAACATTAGCAGAACTTTTCTTGAGTTAAGAAGGGGTCCGCTCAACAAAACAACAAAAGTTTTTATCTTGGATACTATTTTGAGGATTTTGGATCAATTAGCAGACTGAAATCATGAATCCAAGTCAAATTGAATCAAATATGACAAAACTGACTGTAAGTACTGTTACAAGAAGCCAATCCATTTCTTTGTTGTTTTGTTACTAAACTCAGTTTAGCAATAGTGATTAGCTATTTAATCAACGGCTAGTCGATTTCATTTTTCATATTAATTTTATTTATTTATTATTAACCCTTATTCTTTTTTTTAATTGGGTTAATTATATTATTAAAAAGAAACACGTTATAACCATAAACCTTTTTTATTGAAATCTTGGTTAGTTAACATGTATAATTATGTTAAAATGTACAAGAAACTAACATAAAAAAATGTAGAAATGCATACCTGAATTTGAGTTAATAAACAACGTTTGTTCTGTATCAGATTGAGTCAAATTTGAATTGACTATCTGCATTTTCCAAGCATTTACCATCAGATGCTCTTGCATTTTTTGATGTTGCTGTGTTAAATGGAGTTGCCTCAGTCTATTCACTTCTGCTTTGTTCTCTTCAATCTCAGCTACAAAAATGGATTTCTTATCGTTATGCTTATTTATAAAAACAGGTAATTTGGTTATCGTGATGTATAGAAAGTTAATCAGGTATGACCTGTTCGGTCTGTACAATTACCATCTCTGAGTATCTTGGTGGTTGCGCGGGCAGTCATTTCTTGACTCAACCTTTTCTGCTCCATCTGTAGTAAGTGTTGTTGGTTTCTGTACATCATCACTTGAGGATGGAGCGCTGCTATTTCATTCTGTACATATATATAAAACGATTAGCCGCCATATTTTTCTTTTTGTAAAATCTTCATTTGTATATATATAGGAGTTTGTCATTTTAGGTTTAATGGCAGAAAAGAAGAGACATAAAGATGGTAGCAGTACCTCTAAGGCCTTGGCTTTTCTTTCCATCTCAGTCACATAATGAAGCTTCTTCATTCTAGACTTCTGCGCAGAAATTCTATTTGAAATAATCCTGCATTGAAACAGAAACACACCCATGGCGGAACAACAAAAAATAATTAGAGGGGACGAATTTTTTTGTTTCAAAATTTAGAGGAGTGATGTCAAAAAATTCTCTATTCTATAGGTAAAAGGTAAAATTTTTTATAATTTATAAGGTAAATTTAAAAAAATTAAAATTAGGCGGCCGCCCCATAGTTTTGCTATTGAACACACCATTAATGCTTAAACATTAACTAATAATATATAAGAAATAAAATTAATCTTTCTATTAAATTCACCGTTTAAGTTTTTTGGGGTCCATGTTCGGATCGAGGTCGCAACTGAATCGATTATGGACCCCGGCCACCTTCTCATCAATGTTGAAAAGGTTACGATCACCATAAGAAGAAACAAGATCATAGTTGGTTAGATTTCCGTTCGATTCAAAAGAGTCGATGGAGGATGATTTTAAGGGATTTTTAGTTCCACTAGCGGTAGAAGAGGAACTATTTTTCATGTAGTAGGGTTTCTTCCATACTTGAAATGAAGTAGGAGCTAACAAAGGAAGAGTTGATGGAGGCATCATTTGAAAAGGCTTCATGTCAATAAGCCTCTTTTGGTCTTTACTTCCATTGAAGCTCTCCATATTTCAAAACTTCACCTGCACAAGAGGGAAATCTAATGAAATGGCTAATTAAGGAAAAGAAAAAACCTAGTTAAGGAAATCTACTTGATTAATATCTTCCCATTCTAACCTTTAAATTTAAGGATGCCACAGTAAATTGTCTCAGATAAGGAAACTTGTCTGGCCCTAAATATTTATAGGGAAAAATACAGTGATACTTACCAAAATTTCAATATCTAAAACAAGTGGTTTTTAAATTTGAAAATATTATATAATTTAGCCATAAGATAGTATTATAAGTTAGTTTATTTCTCTAGTCTGGTCAAAGGAAGACCATCTATGTTGAAACTATTGATTCGTATTAAATGACAAAAGAATCCTCATTTATGGTATATATTTTTCAAGAATTTAACTCTAATTAATAAATTTATAAGTAAATTTACTTATGAATCCAGTTAATTTTCAAGTTAATTTATTTTTAACTTTATTTAATCTCAATCCTAACCATTTATAATCTGTCACCCACTAAATTTGAAAATATTACTCTCTCAATCCTAGCCATTTAATTAACTATTTTTAAATAAGATACCGTGATACCGTGAGATTTATAAATAAGATAAATTTTATATTCAATAGGAATTTCATTTTTTTATTATAATTTAGCGTTAAGATAATATTGCAATCAAGTTTTATATATGTTATTAAGTTTATCTTTTTGATTTAGTAGAACAGATCTTTTTTATACGTATGAGATTTATAAATGAGAAAAATTTTTATTTTTTGATTATAATTTAGCAGTAAGATAGTATTACAACAAATTTTCATATATGTTATTAAATTTATCCTTTTGATTTAGTAAAATAAATCTCTTTTATATGCGGATACTATGAGATTTATAAATGAAAAAAAATTATATTGAATAGGAATTTTGATTTCACTTCTACATGAAGAAATGGAATGGAAAATCACTAAGAAAACGAGTTAAAATAACATTATATTTGGTATTAGAGAAAAAAAGTAAGGGCATTTTTGATATTTTGATTATCTCATCTATTCTTTTTTTTTTAAGGTATTATTTCATCTATTTTAATATCCCTACTAAGAAATTTCTATCCTACTTTATTTTTTTCCAATTCCTATATTACCCTAATAAATAATGGAAATTGATATTCCATACTCTATTTTAGTCCATATAGTTAAAATAGCCAAGCTATTTACATATTTACCCTATCAGAAAAATATAGAAAGACATTAATGAAATTTCTTATTTATAGTTTTGGGTATTTTTTTGTCATTTCCAATTTTAAATTTGTAAAATGATGGATGTTCATGTTTAGGTATATTCTTCCTTTTTTGTCCGTTATTACCATTTTTATTTTCAAGCTTATCCTTAAAAAAATGGTAATGAAAAACTTTTCTCCAGTATATGGGAAGAATTATAGCTGTCGATGATGTTACTAATTTTAAATTACACGAGAAAGAAACCACATTTCTGAAACAGAATCGACACCATCTTTGGAAGCTTAATCATTACATATTTACATTTCACTACCCAATCATTCAGACCAATCCTGCCACGTGGACTACAAGTCAAAATGTTCAAACTTTCTTCTAGATATGAAGAAATTGTAATCATGTAATTTCCAGCAGTTACTCCCTGTATGATATAAAGGATTTGGTGAATGAAACGCGCGTTTACAAAAACTAGTTTAAGTTGTGTTCGTGTAATAATCTTTTAAGTAGCTTTTATTATATAATATTTGATAATATAAAGTTTGAATTAATTTTTAGAGATTAAAATAACATTTTATAAAAAATTAATTTATGTAAAATTTAATTTTTAACGTTTTATAAAAAATTAATCAAACAGCTAACAATCGAATACTATTAAAACAACTAACAATTATAAAAATAATAAATTTTATCGAATATACCCTTAATTAACTTTCAATAACTTTGCGTTTTCTAGCTTCATCAATCTAAGTTGTATATCTCCTTATATTGTAATTATTAATAGTTTAGTATGTGTTCTGTAATAACTTTTTAAATAATGTTACTATTTATAATGTTTATTAATATAGTATTTGAATTAACTTTTAGAGATATAACGTTTTAGAGAAAATAATATATGTAACGTTCAACTTTTAGCGTTTCATAAAAAATTACTCAAATAACTATCAACTAAATATTACTAAATAATTAATAACTACTAAAATAACTAATTTTATTGAATAAACTTTTAAACGAGAGGCACAACTCCTTGGAGGCTGAAGGGCACCGGGCCACTCAAGAATTTTTTTTTAGTTATTTATGAAAATTACATTTTTGGTCGTTAAAAATATAGAAAAATTATATTTGACCCTCTAAAGTTTTAAAAAATTATATTTGGCTCTCAAAAATAATTGTTCTAACTCTGTCCCAATTTTAAAAAATTATGGTATAGAAGAAGAAACCAATATTATTTCATTTATGATCACTTTCGTACAGTTCCATTGAAGTTAAACAAAAATAGAAGAAAGAAAAAGCACATAAGTAAATACAACTTAATAAGACAAAACAAGCATGCATAACAAACGACAACGACAAACGACAAACAAAAGGTATTTGAAAGGATGACCAAACGAATTCCGAATTCACTGCCTCAATGGTTTAGGTTCAGGAGATTCATCAGTTTCTGCTGTGAAGAAATTGGATCCAAAGATTGATTAAAGCTGGCAAATATTTTCTAATTGACAAGTCCCAGCTGGTTTTGTTTTGAAAAACTCTGGACATAGCTGCTGATTCACCAAGTAGAATTGCTTCATTATGTCTCTTTCATTCTTCAATTCCTCATATTGAGCTGCTTCAATAATTTATTACACAATATTACTATTAATGCATGGTAATATATACATATAGTATTGAAAAATATAAAGTACTACCCATTTTTGGTATATGAATTTTATTTTAAGAAATAGTTTGTATTTTAAATCTTTAACAATTAACAGAGCAGTGCCTTTATACTATTTTAGAAAGTACTGCTCACCTTCCATTTATGATAAGATGTGCGATCACTTAGGTAGAATCCAGTCTGCTTCAATCACTAGACCGAACTTTCATGAGTAGTATATTAACATTATTAATTTGTGACAAAGTGGTATTAATACGTCAAATCGTTAATTACGGTGTTTACAATTAATCTACTGCGTCATATTAATTAATAGGAAATAATCACTTTAAGACAATGAAGTTAGTTTTTTTTTTTTAAAATAAAAACGCAACAGAAAAAATTTACCTGCATCCAGATATGATTTATTTATATATCAAATCAATTAAAAACAGTATTTTGATTCAAACGAGGGTACTTTTGATTTGAAAAAAAAATGATAAAATTCGAACGAGTTCTAACCATAAAAAAAAGGATAAAATTGTTTTTTTTAATCGGCTTGGCATATGAGTAGAATATCGAACTACCTATACACCAGTGTAGGTAGGTATTTTCCTAAAAAACAGAAAAAAAAACTACGACATCTGTATGGTGCACGTATACACAATCAATCACACGCAATGTTTTGGTTCAAATGAGAGAATTTTGTCCGTCCGAAAATACAAACGGTAATATTTTTTAAAAATCTTTTATTAATTGATTTGGTGAATAAGACTGAGTGTAGCAATTCTTCCAATAGTCAATCAATGATAAGTTGCTCGTACGAGGAATGAATATACATTTCCATGTGGCTAAGTATTTTTCTATATATTATATGAGAGAGGAAAGAGAGTGACCTTCTTTGAACATAAGTTCACTTGAAAATATTGAAATCCTTTGCTTCATTGAACTGTTTTCTGCTCGTAGTAAAGAGTTCTGCCGATCAATATACTTCATCCTAGGAGAGGTAATTGCCACTTCAGCCTGCATATTTATATATTATTTTCCAGTTGTTAAAAATATATATATACACACACATACAAAACTGTTTCTACTGTTGGTGCAGAAAGATATCAGATGTTTACTTGGAGAGCTTTAACTTCTGTTTCTAGTTGCAGAATATAATGGAGTTGCTTCAGTCTATATTTCTGGGAATACTGTCTGCTTGCCATAACTCTAGGAGATAAAAACACATACATATATAAATAAAATTAAAAGGAAAAAAGAAAAAGAAGATTAAACTCACCTTCTGAGCTTCTTGGGATCCATATTCGCAGAACTGTTTTGTTCATTTTCAAAAGATGGGACTTCTCTGTCACAGCTATGAGTATCATAACGAGGTGGTTTTGATACACTAATTTTCTTGCAAAATCTCTCCATTAATATATGTGATCACCTACAGAAACAAGAATATCAGTAGAACATATTGATATTTCTGAATAATTTTCTTATTGTTTCTGTTCAGCTTACCTGCAAAAATGGAAGAAATAACGAACAGCTCGAGCTTCACTATCTCCTTTTATAGATAATTACCCGAACAAACTCGTGCGTGCGCTGCGATAAGTATTGCAGGTAATTAATGGGTGCGTACAGACTCAAAATCAATAACAAGTGCTGTTGTTTTTGGTTCCATATACGCTTAAACCTGCCAAAACAATTGGAACACACTATACGCGCATTTTTATCCTCCATGACTCATCACTATAGTTCGATTTTAAATCAGAATTAAACCGGTCAAATCAAAATCAAATCGAGGTCGGCCTTTTTTTTAATTTGTTATAATTTTAAAAGAAAAAAGTTTAATACTATTATTGTTTTTGTTTTTACTATTTATCTATATAATACCCCAAAATTTTTATTTCGAAACATTCTCATTTAAATTTAAATTGTAAATTATTAGCCAATAATATTACGCCACGTAATATTATGGGGATTGAAAATCATTTTTGGTTCGCCCGAAAATTTATTGAATAACC